>BLJB01000163.1:0-33400 GCA_013423325.1 Usnea hakonensis | reverse complement strand
AACAACCACTTTTTTAAAAAAGTTCTCAATACAAAACTTACTCTCTTTAGGAAGATCTATAACGTTATCACCCAAAGTTTTATCTATAGACCTGGTTTTGAAAATCTTTAGTTAAAAGAGTTTTTGGTGTGCTGCCAAGCTTTATTGAACCCCATTTACCAGTCCATGGGATACGCTTCTAGTCTAGAATAAGATTCTATCTTACTCAACGCGAAAATCAAGATCCTTGGGCGAAGGAAGCTATCAAACACTCCTGGCAGACGTAGTTTTTGCAAGAGATCTCCGAGATACCACAGGCTTCGGAAATTTGATTCTTGTCTCCATTTTGGAAGCGACGTCTCTGGAAACCTGGGAATAATACCAATAGACGCAGCAGAATCGAAGCCTTGGAGAGCTCGTCCGCAGGGTAGGGAAGTCAGGGTCTGGCCTAGAGCAAAGCATTGGGAGACTATCAACCGTTCTCCAAGGACTGACGCATATCGTTGACACACACTCCTGCTAGAACACTCATGGCGATCATATCCATCCTGTGCAAACTAACATATTAGCCCACTCAGTCCTCGCCTATCTCTATACTCTTGTATCTGGACCGTGGCCATGCATACCAGCAATCCAGCACAGTGTCAACATCGCCAGTCCAGCATGGCAGCTTGACGCGTCTGTCCTTAATCTTAAACCTCTGGCCTGGCTATATCGCGTCAGCGCAAATCTAGCTGTTGGTCCGCAACGTGCTACGTTCCAGAGACTAATATCAGAAGCGTTTGTAAGGGAGCTGACATTCGGGAGCGTTGTTGATTTTAAATTTGCAGTGGAGGAGTTTTGGAGGAGTTTGATGGATGCGGATTGGAACAAGACGGTTCGTGCGATTGAAAAAGGGTAATGTGGAGACTGGAGTTGAGTAAAAGGTTTTCATGGGATTTGAATTCGCGGGTGGTTGATGTTACGACCATCTACTTTGAGCCGTCATGACCTACGGGACCCTTTTAATCTAATCAATGAGACGTAGTTGTTTTCTATAAGCCTGCAACACCGTCACCCTCGAAGAGTTTCTTGGGTCATTGCCTAATGAATCACCTCGAATGACGTGCCCAAAACCCCCCCTTTCAATCCCTTTAAACCACTACACACAACCCAGCTGGGAGTCCCAGTAGCACATGTACTTTCAAAGCGGCAGCTTTAAAAACTAGACAAGAGAATAACATCACCCTTTAACCCTCCTTGCGACAAACTTGGTTGGTAAATGTGGCCATCAACGCAGCAGTCATGTTGACTAGCATCGTGGGGTTGCAGATTTCTTTCTGGAGCGCGTGTTTGGGTGGGAGGGAGGGGGGAGAGGTTTTGTGGATTAAGGGGAGGAGGCGGGGAGAGGAGGGGGGGGGGGGGGGTGGGGGGGGGGTTTCGCNNGGGGGGGGGGGGGGGGGGGGGGGGGGGGGGGGGGGGGGGGGGGGGGGGGGTTGGAGTGTGGGTTTCGCTGCGAGGTTTTGGGTTTGTTGATCTGGTGATTTATGGTTTAGCGATATTATTGCCCTACACACTCCCATATCCAATGACCTAGTACGCTATCTATCATCCACCCACTAATAACAAAGCAACTACAGCAAGAGACACCACATCCTGAACCTAAGACCATCAGACCTCCTCCGTCTCCTAGCAGATATATCCCCCCAACCCCAATCCTAGGAACTCATCACTTCTTGGCTAAGCATTATATATATACCACACACACCCACACACACCCACACCGACCCACCTATCTCCCATCTTTCGTGCCCCCTCCTCCCCCGCTTCGCCGTCGGTATAGGAAAGATGGTGTATGTGGCTACTTGGGACTTTTAAAAGAGGGGACTACTTGAGGCAGGGGTTTATCGGTGAAACTTACACGAATGTAGTTTTGAGCCTGTGTTAGGTACGGGAATAGAGGCAGGAGGTGCTTTGGGCGGGGGTTGGTTTCACGTCTTCCCCTGGACAATCATTCATTCATCCCCCCTAATCCTTTCCCCTCCCCCCCTTTCTTTCTGCTTCCCCCTCAACAGCACCGCTCAACCTCTTTACCCTTCTCGATATTGCTTAAATTAAACACCTTTGTTCCTGGTATTATCCTAGCCATGTAGTAAATCAACTATGTATATATCCTTGCCTGCCTCGCTGGACAGTAGTATACAATGCTTCTGGTGGAGTAGATTTGCTATTTGATGAGTGGAGGTGAGGTTGAGATTATTGTGATTGGTAGGTTTGTGTGGAAGGGTGGAGAGGGGGGGCGAAGAAAGAGTGGGGAGATCGGAATGGACGGTATGTGCGAGGTGCCGGGGTTAGAGGGCGGATTTATCACAGTGAAACTTATGAGTGAAACTTCGTCGATACAATCGAGAATGAAAGCGGTCGGTGGGGGATAGGCGTAGTATTCTGTAAATACTGCAGGAGAATAGCGAGTATTGGCTTTTCTTGCCCCTGGATGCGGGGATAAGTGTGTTACGAGTCTGAGATTCTGAGACACTGTCGGCTCTGGTTTTTGAGATTGGGTGATTGGAGCAATGGGTTGCTGGTCCTTAGTTAGATCTATTGCTTCACTCACGTGCAAAACCGATAGGGGTTTTTTTCTCCAGGGTGCTATCTGTCTCCGTGTCACTCACTGTTATGAGAAGGGAAGTGGGACTGAGAGTCGCGTGGATGATAGTATGCGTTTATTAAGGTGGTGTGCTAGCTAGTCGTTTACTTTTTGATACTCCCTCCCTATTCCTACCTGTGATACCGTGAGCGTGTTTGAGATTAGGGGGAGCTTTCTTTCTTTCAATGAGAGGGCTAGAAGAGGTTCTGGTTAATGAGAAGGTCTTGCCGGAGGGAGGGGTTGATGCTTGTGGTTGCGTTATAAAGTGGGGTACGGTGAGAGTGGATGGTCGAGTAGAACCGGCGATTCTAGTCATCTTGTTGCTGTAAGCGCGGGTTTGTATGGACGTACTATGGTTGGTCCATTCACCCTGGCACCCTTGGCTCAAAAACGCTAAAGCTGTCAAACATGCTTCTGAGCCGATGGCAAAATCCCAACGTGGGCTAGGGATCTGCACGAACGGATATTCCTAGGCTCATGACACATTGCTGTTATGCACGAGGCTGCAAAAGGTGTGCTTCTGTCTAGGTTATCTCCACGCTAGACTCGGAACCATGATAGCCGAGAGACTTTGCTGCAAGGAAGACAATGAGACAGTTCCGTGCTTTTGGTGGTTCTTGAGGGCATAGTGGGGATTGGCTAGGTTCTGGAGATGTGTTATGTTTTCTGCTGGAGATTGCGTACGGGGAATGTGCTCCTGTGCTACTAATCCATATCAAGGAGATTAGTTGCGCTGGAAGATACTGGAAGCAACGCCCGATCGTCATAGATGTCTTTGGTTCAATTCTTGAAGTCGTGTGTCGATAGGAGATTTCATATATCTCCTTCCGGAAATTGGATGCCGAGATAGTGCTCCTGTATTACGAGGCTTTTGTACCATAAACTTGAACCCACAGAAGCGCTGGGAGATGCTAGAAGCAACGTCCGACGGTTGGGGATGTCTGGCTCATTTTCGAGGGTTTTGTGGGTGTCACGGAATCTGAGTTATGTTTTTTTTGTTGGAGATTGGATGTGGAGATGTTCCTTTTGTGTCACGAATCTGTATTCGAGAAAACGGTTATACTAGGAGATGCTGGAAGCAACGTCCGACGGTTGGGCATGTCTGGCTCATTTTCGAGGGTTTGTGGGTGTCACGGAATCTGAGTTATGGTTTTTGTTCGGAGATTGGACGCGCAGATGGTGCGTTTGTGTTATGAATCTGAATTCGAGAAAACGGTGACACTAGGAGATGCGGGAAGGAATACCCGACGGATGGATATCTCTGGTTCGTTTCCCGAGGGTTCTTGAGAGACGGTTTGGTGTTTTGGATGGTAGGACAGATATTTCTTGTGTCGGTAGTTGATGGGTTACACTTCCTTCCGCAAATTGAAGGACTCACTGTGCTCCTTCCTGTGTTATGAATCCGAGTTAAAGAAAACGGTTGCGCTAGAAGATCCTCGAAGCAACGCCCAACAATTGCACATATCTTTGCTTCAACTTCCGAGTATCGACTTGGTATCTTGAATTGGCAGGACAGGCCTGAACTCTAGATGCTGGTGTATATCTCAAGCCCATGGTGTACTTACCCCCAACCAAGTCCCATCGGCCCCTCCACCTTCTTTGCAAGCCTCTACCGCATCTTCGGGTCCTGACGCAATACCCCGCAGCGGGGGGAAGCGACGAGAGCCGTTCCGAGACACCATGTTGCCGGACGTGCGGCAGGAAGCTGACAGTATCACCACAACTCGACCCACCAACTAGCCAGCATCCACTCCTCAGCACACGTGTCTTGACCCTGCATAGCACTGGCTAGAGTCTTCACGGCACTTCTTCTTTGCTAGAGAAATTATAAGGGCACATCGGGCTTGAGATATCATCTAAGGGAGATTGAAACTGTCTTGTGCTGCAGGTACCCGTGCGTGTGGTTTTATCGCCGGGCGGGGTTGCGGCGAATAGGGTGGCGGGAATTGGTGGATTTGTGGGTGGAGTGAGGAGGGGGAGGGTGTAGTGTGCATGATGGTACTACGTCGCACGGGGAAAAGGCGCCTTGGATATGCTGATCGGTGATTAGGATGGTTTGCGGAGGGGCGAGATATCTCTGGAGGGAGAAGTGGATACAATCTAACGAGCACGCCTGCGCCGGAGCTAATTTCTCTTTGGAGAAAAAGTGCATTGTTCGGGTTGTGGGAGTGTGACGCCGCGCTGGAAAAGTGTTATGGCGAGGGGACGAGCTAGTGTGGTATAATGCAGTTGCTCGTGGGGTTGGGGGGATATAAGGAGAGCTTCTGCGATCGCTGGACAGCTTTCCTTTCTTTTTTCCTTTTTTTTTTTAAAGCAGAGATCTTTGAGGACTTCACACAGATTCATTCCTTACTATTACTCTTTTTCTTCGAGCAAACAACAGCCCAAACAACAGCAACATGCATTTCAACAACTTCATCTGTGCCGTGCTTTTATCTGGAGCTTCCGGTCAGTAGTGCAGTGTTCACTCTCTCTACCTTCTCCCCTATACATCGCGAATCACTCACTGACTTTACATTGACAGCTGCCCTCCTCTCCTCCGAACCCGATGTAAAGGGAGACCTGGAATGCATCCCAGTCGCTGTCGACGTCTGCAGTGGCGAAGGCTGTGTCCATTGTCCTCCTCCAGGAGCACTCGGGGAGAAATTGGAATGTATCCCGGTTGATGTCTGCACCGGCGAGGGCTGCGTCCATTGTCCTCCTCCGGCGGAGGAGGTTGGAAAACGTGCTGTGGAGGAGGGTGAGCATTTCTCACGTGCTGTGAAGTGCATCGATCACTACTGATGTGATTTCTTGAAAACAGATGGCCTTGTAACTCGGTGCATTCCTATTTGCATCAAGGGTAATTGCAACCATTGCCCTCGTGATGAGAGCCAGAAGCGCTCTGTCAAAGAGAACTTTGTCGTGAAGGAGTGTAAGATTTCCACGCCGAAGTGCAGAGATCACCACTGACCTGTATCTACAATAACAGCTACCCTCGCACCCCGCTGCATCCCCATCTGCATCAAAGGTCGTTGCAACCATTGCCCGCCCGAAGAGGCCGAGAAGCGCGACGTGAACGAGGATCGTGTGAAGCCTTGCCCTCTCTTCTGCATTGGCCATGATTGTGTCCAATGTCCCCCCGGAACGATGCAGAAGCGGGGCTTGTGATATCTGCAGACCCGACGGGACATGCGGATGCGATGGTGGATCCGGCGCTTGGGTGTCGTGACGGGGGAGCGTGGGGGGGGTGTCACACATGGGTGGAGGTGGTTCTTGTTGTAGAGGTGCTGCAAATTCGATCATTTTGAGTGGAGAGTCGGTCCTGAGGGCTGACTAGCGACCTGTGTGTGATTCATGTAGCTAAAAAGTTGTTTGACTATCACTGCACAGAATGTGCGACGTGCTTGATACTTCAAGTCCGAAACCAGTCCAAGTCCCGAGCCTTCCAGATGGATGATTTGGTGCGCCCAGACTCATCCTCAATTCATTGGTCAGCTTTATCCCGCAGATTGCAAGGCTTCTGAATGGACATTTGAGGCATTCGGGTACTCGCGGGCCTAGATGTGCCTTCAAGAATGGTATGATCTTGCGAAAGTCCTACCATACAACGCCTTGACTGCCGTTACATACGGCTGCCGTTTTCACCACTAGGAGAGCCTCTTGAATCAAGTTGGGTATATTTAGAGGGTAGAGAACTGTAAGTATCATCTCTAGAACTCCATTGTTGTTGGCTGAGATCAATTTTACATCCTGAAGCTTCTGCTTCAAGATCGAGGGTGACTGTTAAACTTCTTTTGGGACCCATGTCGTCTTCACCGGCTTTGAGCTTAATTCAAAGTCTGGTAGCAGAGACCGTATATGTTGAGGGAAGACCGTATATGTTGAGGGATGGGAGCAGGACAGCTGGGCCTTGGCTCGTTACTCTGTGGAAAGGTCGCGACTGCTTAGAGGTGTCTGCAGGCTGGGTACACTGATTCTGAAATTTTGACCATCTTCGACTTCGATAGAGAGAAATTTACTCGCAATACTATAAGGTTAGGAGTGCAGCGCCCTGTTGTCGACTAGGGCTGGAGGGACTGAGGATCAAGATCTGCTGTTTCGTATGTTCCTTCCATTTTTGACACTCTCTCTTGTGCTGATCATAGGATGCCTTAATGCTACATCGCTCCCATCTGATTCTCGGAGTTCGTTACCCCCATTTGACCTTCTTTTTTCCACCTATGATCTCTATTAAAGATGTTAAATAGTGCTCGCTTCCTTTTCATCTGATTGGTCATCACGTCCTGACTAAGCGGATGCACAGCCCCGCTTCTAGCCTTTCACCCGGAGTAAGCTTCCAGCTTTTCATCATTCCCAAAGCAACATCAATGGCTCCAAGATTTCTTGATTATCCACCCGAGATTCGTGAACAGATATACAGCGAGGTACTGTCGACCGCAAACTCTAGAGTCAAATCCAAGGATCCGGACGAGCCGGATCGTTACGAGTATCAGCTCGCCATCCTCTCGACTTGCCACCAAATCCACCGAGAGGCCAAAAAGGTTTTCCAAGACAATGTCTTCATCAAGATTACTACTCCGTGGCACCAGGCTATCGACCATATCAGAAGCGAAGGAAAAGTCCCCAGCGTGACGACAGGAGAGAAGGCCGAGACCTTCCGGGACTTCCATCTATGGGTCTTCATCGATTCTCCTGCGGGTCCTTATCCTGATCGTCAGGAAAGATGTAGTATGCTCATCGCCCTCGAGGACCTTGAATCATTCAATAAATTCTGGCACTTCTCTAATCTTAACAATTACGGTCTGAACCAACACCTGCGCCTCAAGCTCACTATCCAGGATCCCCATGTTCCAGACCGCAAGATCCCCAAAGCCTTTCAGTTCCGCCTCTTGATGCCGTTTGGTATGATCAAAGATCTAGACACCTTCCAGGTCTGTGGCTCCAAGATCTTGCCCTCTGTCGAAGAAGCTTTGAAGGCGGAGCGGGCGATTCCCGACCCAACGCCGGAGCAGTGCCTCGAGCATGGATTCGCGCTCAAAGAGGCCGGGAACGTACTTCTCAAACTTGGCTCCTACCGTCAAGCACTCCAGAAATACAATGACTCATTCGGAGCCGTCCATATCCATATTTCAGGTCGCGTTCGCACCGTGCATTGCGACGGCTTCTACATCCGCGACCTCACTTCCGGAACCTACAAAGGTCAGCGTGGCGACTACGCGCGCATGATTCTGCGGGTGCAACTTGTTGCCAACATCGTTTTGGCGTATCTCAAGCTCGGTGATTACGTTGAGGCGCATTTCTGGGGCAAGCGCAGCATCATTCTTTTCCGCCACTCGGTGACGGGTGAAGAGAGCGACGAGATCGGTGATGACGGCCAGGATTGGTTGACTCCTAGTTGGGCGTTCAGGTTCCCGGCTCATGAGGCGATGGGGAAGATTTTCTACCGCACGGCACTTGCGAGTAGGGAGTTGGGGAAGATAGCGGATGTGAGGACGTTGATGAAGGCTGCTGCGGTGTACTTGCCGCATGATGAGATTGTGCAGAAGGAGATGAAGGCTTTGGAGGAGGAAGGGAATTGATTGGGTGATTGGGTGATTAGTGGGCTGAGTGGCTACTCGAATTTGTGCGGATGATTGATTCAGCAACTCAGATGTAAATTGACAGAGTAATCTATTGGTTCGACCCTAGGATGCGTGAAATTGATAGGCTTAAAGGAAAGCTGATGAGGCATCTTGAAAAGATGACTGCATATACTTTATCACATACGGTAGATACCTTATTAGTGGCCCAATGCTTCTTAGGGCTAGGTTACAAGCAGCTCTATTTATAGCAAAATCCACGTGAGTACCCTAAACTCTATTCAGATGCTTGGTACTTAGAGGACTTCACCTTACCTTAGGTACCTATCTTACGTACTCTTCATCCAAAAATCAAGCAATCAAGCATCGCATGAGAACAGTATCTTTTTCCTTGTCTGACCCTCCTCGATAACATAGCTACCCTCAATGTTGCGTTTCGACCTGGCCTTGAGGGTATGTTGTAGCCAAGGCGAAAGGGAATAAGGTACTGAAGAATCCCGACGTTCTAGATAAGTTATGTCAATGGATTTCTCTTTGAGGCTGGACATGACTGCTCGATACTACTACGAATTGATAATAATAAGCTAGCGATGGGTCATCTTATCTGCAGCTGCACAAAGTGGTAAGCTAATCTTGCAGATGCTACGCCCGACATACCTACCTTACCTAGGGTAGGCAAGTAAGCTGCGGCTGAATAAAATTACATTGGACGCCTGAAAATCTAAAATCTGCCTCTCTTTTTTTCTTTTTTTTCTTTCTCATTCTTCAGTCTTCCTCTTCGCTACCAAAATACATAATCAAATTGTACGGGCATACTCGAGGACTTGATAAAGATCGTCGCGTTGTCTTGTTGCTGAATTATTGTCTTGGTCCTTTCTTTATCATGGGTCCTTTTACTTTCTTTAATCTTTTGGACACGACGGATGCCAAGCTTGCTTTCTTGCGGCGATCCAACAAACAAAACGACCACAAGGACTCGACTCCACGCTTAAGCAGAAAGCGTGATTTGTTCCTCTCATTCGTCATCGTCTCACTTCCGCTGCTAGTCATCGCAATATTACTATTGGCCTTCATTTTCCTCTCATACCGCGAAATACCCGCTTCGTACGCAGAGATTCCAGTGCTTCCATTCTTCGAGTATCCTTCAACAGATGCCTTCTACACATCAGTGAGCCTGGGATCTTTCTTGCTAGTTGGAAGTTGGGCAAGCAACATTGCCGAGATCGTCGTTGCGCCGTTCATGGTGCTCTTTTCGTACGCTGTTGCTCGGGAAATCCTTCAGCATCCGTCGAGTGACCACGACGAGGCTGGATCGCGGCCTCCGTTATTGCGCGAGATTATGAGAGGCGCTCATGTGGGATTGTGGCATTGGATTTCTCAACGCAACAAATCGAAACGCGGACCAGGGAAAGAGCCAGTTCTACGCGCGGTTGACATCGCTGGTCTAGGACTCTTCACGGCCATACTACTCATGTGAGAGGCATATTCTAATTTCTAGATAGCGGAAGTTTACTGTTTATTAATCAGGGCCATGGTTATTGTCGGAGGTACGAAATATAATCTATTGCAGCTGAGAGCAGCTCTGACACGAGTCCCAGACAATTGGCTTCATGTTGCCACACACACAGTCGACATAACCCACTATGACGACCCAACGAATTACACAACAAATCAAGATTTGGGCCCAGTCGGGGTAGGCTCTTACCAGGCAGGCTTTTCGACAATAGATCGTTGCGACGACCAATTGACTGCAGCCCTTCCCCAAAATATTTCGAATGCACCTAATCCCTGCTCGCTCAATATTACTGATGGTCTCACAAATCTAGCCAATCCGTCCTTTGTTTATCTCACGCTTGGTACCGGCATCAGCCAGATCTCAGAAGATTTCAATGGGCTGAACTTTACTGAGCTCGAAGGTGAAGAGCAGAGGAATACCGCAACACCATATCAGGTTGTGACATACGAACCGGAAGCCAACATCTCCCATTCATTTTTATTCTACCCTGATGCAGCAAGAGAGGATGATCTCACTGCGTATGGACTTGGATCTCACTACGGCATTGATTACGTAGCAAACACTACTTCCATGGTGACTCAGTGTACCTTTGCAACGCAGGAATGCGGTGTTCATGGCGACACCACAGATTTGACCGATGGCAACAACATCTCTATACCCTTCCATTGCTATGATGACTTCTCCGGCAATCTAGGGCAAACCCCATCCACTGGTCACGAACGAGCCCAGGGTTGGAACATGAGCTTTTACCAACTCATCGACGGGAAACCGAGCAATATTCCCGTTCAAGCCCAATCTAATCCATTCCACTTCTACGTTGCCACTGCTGTCAACAGCATCAACTTCCAAGATTTCGAGGATCAAAGTGATCTACCGGAAGGCAGCCCAGGTAACGGTTCGTTCGTAGATGCCGGACAGGGATATACGGCCTTTGCGCTAAGCTGCGAGGCAACAATCTACGATATTACGCTGTCTTTAATAAATGGCTCTTTCTTGGAATTCAACCACAGTATCAGCTCCCCCCAGAAAGCATCGATAGTGCAAGCCCCGTTGCAAGTAGGCTTTGGCCAGTACCACCTGTACCAAGCCGCTTCTCTTGCCGTCTTGGCCAACAACGACTCTGTCGCCGAGACAATGGGCAAAGCATTCAGCCAGACTGGTATGGCGCTGGCATCGGGAGTCTTCGAATTCGATCACAACATTCAGCAACGTTTCCGCTGGAACGTTTCAGTCACCAAGGTTCCCAAAGCGCCATTCTTCTACCTTGTCGTTGTTTGCCTTGTATATTCGGTGTTCGGGATGGTGATGACTGTTCTGGCACTGCATCTGAGGAGAAGTCCACAGGTCAAGGACCAGCAGGCAAGACTTATGGTCGAGTGGGGCCCGCAGTTACTGCAGATGGATCAGGAGAGGTATGAGAAGAGGGGGGAGTCGCGGAGGAGCTCTAGTGATATTGTGGATGTGCTCACCTAATCGACGGGTTTTGATTGGAGCAAGTCAAAGACTGAAAGCTCTTGTACATGAGAGCAACTAAGAGAAGATATGCAGCACCTTACAGCCGCGAGTGGATTCAACAGCCTGGAACAGATGGCGCACATGCGTGCAGATAGGCCACAGTGACTATGCGCCAAATTACTCCGTAACCAAGTCTGGCTCCATACTGTGGGACTGATCAACCTCATATCTTGCATGTGCTTGCGGGTAGAAATCCCTCCGCTATGGAGATCTTCATAGCGGCGTATCATCTTCTGTCTTTCTTTTTCATGCTGTGCTGGGTTAAGAAAAGTGTCGGAAGAGATCGGGTGAGAAGGTTTGAGGATGGAGGGATGGTCAAGGGGAGCTGCTTGGGGTATCTTGATGGTTTTACTCACTGTCGGTCTTGGTATGTTTGGATGGCTCTTATGTGGGCTTTCTGCTTGACTGAAGTAAATAGCTGTAAGGCTGGCTGATCTGTTTTTGGAGTAGAGATATAATAAGGCTTGATTTCGACTCAGTACCACGAACCAAACACAGTCACTATAATCTCATTCCCTAGCTTCCCCTCCCTGTCTGCCCAACGCGCTCAAGCTATATACATCATCGAAAAAACTGATTGATCACTTTCGCGTTGAGCTGGAAGACGGGATACAGCTTGTCTAGAAATACGCTAGCAAAGCACAAATTGGATAAAACCAAGTGGTCGCACCTGTTACTCTATATAACTTCTTCTTCTATTCGAATGCAGAGTGCGCAGAAGAGTTGCGATAGCGACGTGGAATCGTCGGCTGCGTGAGTACCCTAGCTAGCCACCTTACGATATATGATCGTGAATGTTTGTTCGTGTTAGGCGCGACTAGGTAGTTTTTCGACGTTGCAGGGATTCAGAGATCTCTCGTCAGCCTACATGACCGACGGGGATTAAATCGCTTGGTTTTATAAGCTTGTCAGTGCGAAAGGGGGCTGTTTTTCCTAACTAGAACCGAACGGCGACTGTGAATGAAGCCTTTCATACTCGCGTTTCTGACCAACGTTAGGAAGATAAGTATCAACCTCTCTCACAAACCTCGCTCTCGCTTTCGTCCAAATCGACTGTATCCGTAGTACCGCCCTGACACCACACAACAACGACGGCATCCTAGAAGCCTTCCTAGCCCTCCTATCTATCTATCCAAACCCTCCGCCGGCGAGTGGGATGGAGGACTGAGGGGTATGCTTGATGAGGCCTCGTGTTTGGGAATGTGCGCGATGACACGTCTTTCGGGAGGTGGGGGTTTGGGCTTTTCAGAGAGATTTCTTCCCAAAATTCGGGCTACTTGATTACTCCGTTAAAGAGCAAGTACTCGTACTTGGCTACAGGCAGGCTGGGAGATACGATACGGTAGAGGTAGAATACGTGTCTTGCCGTGGAAATGGGGAAGATTGGAGAATGTGTGCGGGGTGCTTGCTTGCTTGCTTGCTGCGATAGCGGATAAGAATGGGGAGGAGGGTTGGGATGTATTCTTGAGAACACGGGAGGAATGGAGGTAGTGTAGGCGGTGGTTAGTGGGGTATTAGGAGTGGGAGACTTTTTTTCATGGGGGTAGATGAGTTCTCTAGGGAGGGGAGTGACTGTGGCCTCGAGTAAGGTTGTGAGAAGGTGCGGTGGGATGGGAGATCGAAGGGTACTGGTTGCTGGGGTTTTGGATTGGGGATTGCGGTTGGAGAGGGTGTTGGTGGAGAAGAGCGATGGGTGCACCAATGGAGTCGGTCACTAAAAAACGGTATCCTAGTACCCTATTGAGTTCCTTACTTACTTGTGAGTGATCTCAACTAGAGCGCATGTCAGAAAGCTGAAGGAAGTATGAATGATCGTGTTAATTGCAATAACGGAGATAGAGCAAAATCTATGGATGATTATCCTCCACGGATATGTGGATACTTTTGCATATTCAAGCACACACACACACACGCAGCCAAGATCCGTATAACCAGATAGGCTGCCAGAAGGTGTGCTGAAGCTAAGCGCGAGGCACCGTTTCAGAGACTAGAAGGCCTGGGAACGGGGGTTGGTGAGGGGTAGAGTTGTAATATTTGTGTTTTTGAGATATTGGTTTATGTATGGAAAACGCTGATGGAATGTGCATTTGTTTTGCAGTTCATGTTCTATTCTGATGAGTTGTGCTCATAGTCATTCTGACTCGCTCACATCCTCGAAACGGTCTTGGAACCGCTTTTCTATATGTATTGCTATCTCATAATTCCAGTTTCCCCTTGATGACTCATTGGCGAGGTATTTATTGTAGATTTCTAGAAAATCAGTTGACTCACTATCAGACAACGTAATCCTTTCCTTCCTGTTCCTCAAGGGGTCCCGCGTGATTTGAGTGCACAGCGAATAGTAAGGAGCGCCTTTACCGGCGCATAGATCCTTGAGATGAGGATACTCGAGCTGATTGTTCAAAGACAACTCGATGATCGCCAAGGCGGAGAGACTTAGGTCAAACGAGTAATGCACGCGATTTGAAATTAACCTTGAGCTTGGGATGGCGAGGATTGAATGAAGATCTGCCCCGTTCTCGACGAAGCTTACTGTAGTCTGGAAAAAGGCTCTCGGTATCTCATTCTCCCACCGCTCCGGCATAATGTGATGCATCTCGACCAAAAACGTTGACCATGTTGTCATTGTCAGACTGGAATCTTTCAGGTTGGGATTGCCACCTTGCCTTAGCAACTCATGTATAAAATTTACGTCATCTGCACGCAATCCTGACCATCCGTTCTTGAGTAAGTGAACAGCACAGTACAACAGATAGTTCACTGTATCTGCGTCGAGGGGCTCTTTTCGGTCATGAATTACTTGTTGTACGTATCGACGAAGACCATGGTAGACGGCGAAGGCTAGGATGTCGGGTTTCTTAGTCAAGGCCTTTCTTACTTCATTGGGAGTATCTGGTTGACAGCTCATTGAGTGAAATGAGTCATCCGAGCTTGATGGACAGCTTCCTTTGGAACCTGGGATCAATAATTCTTTGTGCATAGACCGCCATCGTTCATCGGCCCAGCGGAGACTCCAGTGGATGTTTCTAGGCCATGGTCCACAAATCCGATCTATCCTGCTCATGACATCATCTACGAGTTGACACAGTTGGATTTGCGCCACTCCAATTTGATCCTCGGGTGATTGTATTTCGTGCATTATAAAATTTACGTTCAGATCTGCATTATTGGACCCAAACAGCCTCAACTTAGCAAGTAGAACTTTGACGTAAGAGATCTGAAGATGGAAGTCCGAAGGAGTATTCGCCTTTAAAAGGATGCCTCCTTGCGCAGAGTCTTGCATAAAATCACGAGCTGTGCGATGAATGAATCCAATTGTGACTTTGCTTTCAAGGTCAAAAATCTCATCATCTGTAGCTTCGCCTTGGAACTGGATGCTTTCAGGATATCGGATTGAAGACGCATCATCGGATTGATTACTCTCACCCTCATGCTTATCATTGACCTCTAAAAGACCAGCACAAGTTGTGGCAATTCTTTGACGGACTGTATGCGATTTGGCATTGAGTTCTCGCTCTGGTAGAGGATTGGGCGAGCTTAGCATATTCTCCAACCGATCTTGGGACGCAAGTACGAAATCTAGGAGAGACCGAAAGCGTCCATCAAGAGCTATCTGCAAGAGCATCGACGCCTCTTTCCGATACACCTTCTCAATCTGGCCCAACATGCGCGCATATATTCCCTCAACCTCGTCTGGCAAAGATTCAAGTCTCTCTTCTAGCTGTTCCAGACTGTCACCATTTTCGAGGCCACGAATTTGATCCTTCACAGCCAAAGTTACCCACAAGAAGACACCGTCAGCTCTCGCGAGTATATTTCTCGTGACAAAATCAAGCCAACCGGAACGTTGTATAGCTATGGAGTGGACTTGCGGCATACCCTCGAATCGATCAACTACGAACTTTTGAATGTCGCTGTGGGTCAGATCTTGTAGTCGGAGTTTTGCGGAAAGTCCAAAGGCCTGATCAAATACCCGGTCAGGTCGACTGGATAAGCACACCTTGACGTCACTGCTCTTCACCAACTCCAGAATGAAATCAATCAGATTGCCTTGATCCCCTTCGTATTCATCCAATCCGTCGATGAAGAGACAGAAGAGGTGTGAGCCTGATGACCGCTGTAGTATATCTTGAAGAGTTGTTTGAAGGCGGCGCTCTGTCCAAGCCGGAATCATGTGACGACTTTCGAAGGCGCTGGATGTAATATCCAGGTCTGGCAACAATTGTAGTACTTGAAAGATAAGTGATCGTAGTAAACCTTCGATACTCTTTTGCATCTGTGTTCCACCACTCCAGAAGTAAAACTTCGGCATGAGCACGTTTTTGCGTCGATTTCCAGACCAGCATCTCAGAGATTTCAGTGTCCGATTATCTTGACACAGGAGACTCATCAAGGTTGACTTTCCCGAGCCCGCTTTGCCATTAATCCAGTAGGTATCTTGACCTTTTTCAAGCCACTGGATGAAGTTGTCCCAAGGACCCATAGCATGATCGGAGACATCAAAGATCCACTCGAAGGTCTTTCGGTGAGCTTCGGCAATGTTCTCCTCACGACTATGGATCTCAGCAAACCATAAGCTGTCCAGGAGCCGCTTGCGATACTCCTCTCTCTCAAGCTGCTTTTGCTGCTGTTGGAACACCTTGCTGATGTGCTCTCTCGTCTCTTCGTTTTCCTTGCGAATTACTGTTCTAAGCTCTTCAAAGCTCTTTGGTCCCTCCGCGAGACTGACAATTAGCATTTGAATTCCTTGGTCGAGAGTTTGGAAGTCGTGGCTTTGTTGAAAAGAGGCAAGATCTGAACGGTGTCTGCATGGACACAAGTTAGCAACCGTGAGCTGTGGCTTCATGCCACTGGCGTCGCCACTCAGATCACTTAAAATGCACAGCTAGTAAACGTTCCAACGAACCTCAAATTTACCAGGATCTTGGTATCCAGTACACCACGATAGCTATTAAGCTTCTTTTCTATATCGTGTAATTCTCTTCTTTCCCAACGAGCTTTCACGGTCTTGACAAGGGCCTGTCGCTTCTTGTGAGGACCCTCTATCTTCAGGGTCTGCAACTTTGCGACAAGTTGTTCCGCTGTCGCAGAGCAGGTCTTCGATAATTCCCGAAGCTCTCTATCGTCGGAGGTTTGAGCAGTTCCCGAGCTCTGGGAAGCACTGGTATCTATTCGCAGATTGGTAAGGTATTTTGTGATCTCTTCAATCTCTTGGTGTTCCGATAAAGCGCCATGGTCGTGAACCTCTTTGCACTTGGCCAACACTTTGATGCTGAAATCAACAACCTGTATGACCCCGCAC
Organism: Usnea hakonensis; assembly: GCA_013423325.1. Lineage (NCBI taxonomy): Eukaryota > Fungi > Ascomycota > Lecanoromycetes > Lecanorales > Parmeliaceae > Usnea > Usnea hakonensis. The sequence goes on along the minus strand of BLJB01000163.1, from coordinate 16,901 downwards.
GCAAGGCTGAAAGCTGTGAGAGGGTCCATGATAGGACACTCGATACAACAGAGTTTTTTTTTAATTAATCGCCCCCCACGAAAAACCAACACCACTACATATTCTTTTTTTTTATTGCGCAACCACACCATGCTTCTATTATATAAAAATCATTGCAGAGGCTAATTGAATAGTGCTCTACAACTTGGCTAACCATGAAAATTGTTATCGCCTCCGGCTCGGCGTACACGTTGCATTCGGTCGCACATCTTCCCACACCACTTGCCTATCCTCTCCTGGTCCAGATCTTGCCATGCACGGTCCCAGGCCTCAATTGTTGGCTACTTAGTGGTCGGAGCATATGCTTGCTTTGAAATGTGACGCTTCAAATGGTACCAACAGGGCTCGATCTGATTGAGATCAGGAGAGTTACCAGGCCAGGGAAGGACCGTTAACCCCTAAATCTCGAGAAGTTCGCTTTGTTGCCACGCATTATGAGCAGGAGCCCCGTCCTGAACTAGAAAGCATTCACCATATGCCTTGATCACCTCCTTAATGAATGGGATCAATCGAGGCAATAACACGTAAGTTTGGTAGCGATACCAGTCAATGCCTCCCCGCGAATTCTTATTCCGGTCATACCGAATACCTTCTACTTTCGGAACACGCTTTAAACGACGACTTGGTGGTTTCTTAGCCTGTTCAGCAAGGAAGTGCTCTCGTACGATTTGTTGTTGAGCGTCAATATCAGCATTTCGGCCTGCGAGATCCTCTTTGGCCTGGTTTCTTTCGGCTGCTGTCTCTTTGTCGAACATATATGTAGGACCCTTCAATTTGGAGGTATATGCGGCCCAAAACATCAGCTCCGTGTATCCACGATATCGTACATCCAGGCAATCCTTGTGGTAGGCCTCGTCATCCTTCCGAGTGACCCATATCTGGCCCCGAGACTCTCCAACCCGGACCGATGTCTCGTCTGTATGCACAACCATGTGTTCTTTGCCCTGGAGCTTTGGTTCCCACTTAGTTACAAAACCAAGTCGCTCTTGCTTCATCTCTTTTGACAATAGAGGCTTGTGGTGAGGTGGATATCGTCCGTATCCGGCTCGTTCGAAGGCGGAGTTGATTGCAGTTGCCGAGGCCATTATGCCTAGTTCTCTCGCAATAATGATCCAGGACTTGCGTCGTTGGAAACGGTTCTTTGTAGCATGTCTAATTAGACTCCGCTGTTGCCTCTCATTGATTGCGAAAGGCCTTCCTGATTGTGGTCGTCTTTGGTGGGCCTCTGAAGATAATGGGTCGAGATTTTCCTTCTCCGCGTTCTCCGCGCGTTTTAGTATATTTGTGACTGTCTTCTTATGGCAAGCGTACTTCTTTGCTAGCTGGTTTTTGGATATATGACTCGTATTATGAAGCTCTATTAAAGCCCCCCGTTTGGCCTCTGGGAGGTCTTTTGCACCATTGGTACGGCCCATGGTAATGGAGGTGTTATGGTGATTTTGGTGAGAAAACGCGTTTTTCGCGTTTTGCGGGTAGGGCTGGGGGGGGCGATTAATTAAAAAAAAACTCTGTTGTACTCTTGTACCTGTACTCAGTACAAGTTTGGTCTCCTCACTCATCAATTTGACACACGATCCCGGTCCCTGAAAGCAAGACAAAGGAGAAGATTGTTTATTGACCAAACCCAAAGACATTGCTATACTAGTGCGTTTGACTAGCAATGGCCTCGCGATGGCTGAAGGCGAGGTACGTAGCGGTATATGTAGTGTTGTAGAAAAAGACATCGATTGTTTTGGAGACGAAAATTGCTGGCTCATAGCTTGGAGGTAATACTCAAGAATGTAATGAGCTGCCTATCGTCCAATCTCGTTTTCATCGCATGTCATGATCGCAAGAATTGAAATAGCAAGATGTGGAAAGAGCCAATGGACAAGAGCTTTTACAGCTAGTCTCTAAATAGTTTAGCGTAATGCTTAGCGGAAAAAAATACCTACCACTGGCTCCCACAGACAATAGACCAATCCTCCCTACCTCCAATATTTGAGGTTGCTCTCTTCTTTTGGCTTCGTTGTCGACATCGAAGTAGCAAGATTCTCGAATTGCGACACTTACATCCAGTCTCACAATCATGTGTTTCTATTGGTCCCGTGGTCGCTGCACTCTCTTTTTTGCATCAAGAGAAGATGGAAATCCAAATATTGATGGGGTAGCTGGCGAGCGTCTCGGGTCCTAAGAACCTGAAACCAATAATGATGCCGAGAAAGGAGAAGTATGCCACACTGGAAGTGCGAAATTTCATTTGATCGCTGCTGGTTGCGCCGTGTTTCGATGTGCAAGCCAGTATCGTTGAATCTACGATGAAAATCCTTTAACACAACCCCCCGCGAAGCTGATCCATATCACAGGTAAGGATCGACACCCGCGGTTCTCAAAACAAAAGTCTAACTTTTTGAGAAGAGGGTCTCGATTTATTTACAAGTATAAGCGCCCAGACCATCGGAGTAGACTATCGCGTCGCGAATCTCTTCATAGGAGGGCGTTAGCTATGTGACGCGGAGGTGCACCACTGATTCTCCAAATCGCCAAGTCAAAAATGGCAATAGGAGCCGATCGGTTGGCATGACTCGGGGCTGGATCTAGCAAGTATGGCATATAATACGAGAGTCGATGCATACGTGCAAATAGCTTCACATACCTTTGAAACAAATGAGTCGCCTTTCTCCCCTAGGAAGATGCGCAACAAAGACTATATGAGGGTAAGCGGGTAGCAGTGGGGCTACGTCTATCTCTTTTCTAACGGGATCGGATGCGGAAACCCCCACTCCCAAACAACGGGCCAACATTGGTACATAAACAGCGGGTGGGAGAACAGCGATCGCTTCAAGCCACACATGGGGACAGGTAATACCAAGACCGACTACTTTAGGTTCACTGCGGGGTCCTTATTTCATACACTTGGCCAGATAACTTCGAAGGGGAGTGAGGAGTAGTATAGCTAGCGAAGGTCGAAGGGAAGAAACACTGATCACGCGATCGAATGATTGGAAGTATCCAGCAGAATCCTATGAATATTTTGTTGAGACCACATGCTACTTGTCCCCTACTACGGTCTCGCGCACCAGCAATAAAATCCGGACACATCCGTACAGCCGCTTCGCGTACCAACCGTCGTGGCTGCGGTCGCGCCGGATTTTGCGCCTACCGTTAATACCAAATACTAGCACGTGGCACAAACTCATCCGTGGAATAAGAGTGGGGGATTCCCACCCCCAGGAGTAGAGTTTGCAGCAATGTCTTCCCGTACGCAGATCCACTTTCTACTCGCAATTTTCATGCAACTTCTTCTGCAAGCCTCTCTGGTCCACACTGCCACCATCCCGCAGTCCTTGAGCATCAAGACTACGAATGTGACTGCCGATGAAGACACGGCAGAGTGTATGGACAATGAAGGTTGGATAGGAGGTGGCATCGTCGTCAACGACTGCGTCGAAGCGATCCGTGGATTCTACCGAACCCAGGTCCAGCCGCGCGGTGCACAACAGTATGAATTTGTGCAGGTTGGGGATGTCAAATCGACAAATTTGCCCCGCATCAACTCGCCTAGGAGGTTCAATTATGGTGAGTAGTGCATATGTGGTATTGGTAGTACATGCATTCCGTTGACACAAATCATGTCAGGCACATGCGTCATCGACATTGGCATGCTTTTTGTCTACTGGCCCGGGCCTATCACGGAGGTCAAGCCATTGTATGAACATACCGATATAGCTGTCTTCAACGAAATTGTGAATGCAGCCATATCTGTGGTTTCAAAATGTGTTGAGGGGAGACAGTCGCCGGCGGCAGGGTGGATATCGACAGGTATGTTAGTTTAATGCTGGCCACACGGTTGCGTTTCTCTAGCTCTTAATTGTGTCTGAGATCTTACGATATTCGTTATATTACTGAGAAAGTACTGATGCGCAGTGTGTTAATTAGGACAGTACAACAGCATTGGAGTGTTCATTCTCGGACGGGGCTCGGTTCTAGATAGGGTTCTGCGTAGCAGCTTGCCCACTCCTGCTTCCATCAAGAATGGGACTTCACCAGTTGGATTCATAGAGCTTCCTGGGGCTTTGAATGGACAGGTCAAGACCTAGAGGTTGTCAAGTCACTGGACAATAAGTTGTAAATCTTGCAATTTTAGACTCATTCATCTATCAATCGAATAAAGTAGTATGATCTTATGTGGTGCATTTATAACACATGCTTGGTAATGGCCCTGGCAGCGGTTCCCACAGTCTAGTAACTAGCTCTTGCTGCATAGATCTTTGAACAATCCTACATCCCACACCCGATTTCCAACAATCACTCTCAAACTATCTCCAACCACTAAACCCCATACCAACATCTATTCCTCACTTCCCAGAACCTCGACACTCCCATTTCCAACAGTCAAAATACCACCCCCATCCCCCAACCGAACAAACACATTCCGCCCAACTCCTAAAAACCATCCATTAGCATCATCCTTCCCTTAAACCACACCCCGCAGAACAACAAACCAAGCCCACTACCCTTCCCCCCCTTCCCCTTCCCCCGCACGCACGCTGACCCAACCGCCACAACACCCTCCCACACCTCATACCACGTCACCGCCGTTGGCGCACCCTTGATGTCGACCGTCACAACACATCTTCGATCCGCTGTTGGTATCGGATCAGTGAGGGTGGGAGATGGCGCGGGAGAGAGAAAGAATTTCTTACGGGATTCGTAGGTGAGGGGTAGCCGCGTTTGGCGCACCGTTTTGGGGATGTGCCCGAACATGTGCCTGTTCTTGTCGGCGGGCATGTTTTCAAATAGCTCGAGACAGGAACTCCAGGATGGACTGGAATCAGTGGCGCAGCGGATATCGGGCTTGTAGGATGCCATTTTTACGTTGAGGTTGTTGTCGCCGCCTGGGGTAGCAATGTTAGTAGGCTTTCGCCCACGGCTGTTTGACGGGGGTTGCTGATTAGGAGTCTGCGAAAGGTCGTGTTTCGCGAGATAGAAGCCTAGCTCACCAATTTCTTCGGCTATTCCTCCCATGCCACGATTGAGGACGCAGTGTTGAAAAACCGAGTCTGCGGCGTTGCGAACCTCGAGGGGAGAGGCTTGACCGGTTACGGCGCCTTCGGCAAGGAGGGGCTGCACGTAGCAGCGTGCGTCACCTATATATCATATTAGCACGTAGTGCTGTCTGTTTCTGCACTCGGCGTGGTAAGAGTAAATGAAAATCATTTTCAAAGTTCAAGTACTCACTGCTAGTCATCCTATAAGGAAGATTCATGTCGTGAGGCTGAACAGCACCGCGTTCGGCAAAGACGGTCTGTGTGTTATCCTTTGGTATGAAGTCGAATACGTTCCTGCAGCTTGCTGCTTTGAGGTTCCTTCCGTAGCGTACTTGATTACAGTCAATCTTTAGGATCTTACCGAGCGAGGTGTTGCTGTAGATAGTGGTCGTGTTCTCAGCGGAAGGCAGAACAGGAGAAATGGTAGCTGGCTGCGATACGTTGTATGTGTCTTGGAATTGTGGCAATGTCAGAGATACGGCTAGAGCGGAGAGAATGGTGACTGCGAGCAATGATGTCCTGCCCATCATGACGAGTGATCGACTTGCATAGTAGGATTTCCGGAGATTAAAAAAGGGAGGGTGCCCTGCGTTTAAAGAACCTTGAAAGCTCCGTGATCAAGTTTTTTCATCAACGCGAAGTGGAGGCTCTCGGGGAAATTTTCCAGATCTGGCGCATATCAAAAGTGAGTATCGGAGATTGTCGGGTACGAACAAGTGGCTTATGTTTCGCGGTCTTTTTATTCGCGCGAGTCTGAAGCGCATGTTTTGTATATGCGCATCTCGATGTGAGAGGATGGAAATGTAAAGATGGAAATGTTTTCTCGATTAGCTAAAGTCTTTCTCGGTTCTGCTACCTTATAGATTGTCTGACTAGTCTGGTAGCGAGTGAGGGCAAATCGTTCTGATAGGGCAGCCTAAGCGAGGATCATGAAGAGTTGGACCCAGTACGATTAGATTAGATAGCTACGGTCAGGGTAGGGCAAGTAGTGTCACTGTATTGCCACTGTATGATGCCGTCTTCCTGATCAAATGTAACGTGATGGCAAAATCGTGCACACTGTACGTGGGATACGAAGGAGGATATGAGTTTGACACAGTGCAAGTTGAAGTAATGCATTCAATGATTTGATTCTACCATTCAATGGTGTCATCCGCCTGGATCAAAGCAATAGTCGTGGCCCGCACGTCCAGCACCCTTAGAAGGTTCCATCCATTTGATCCTGGACACTCCCAATCTCAATGCATCCTACCCTGGTATCGAGTGAATGACAGCCGGCCTTAGCTTTTTCAGTCAGGTTGTACGCATACTTCGCACATGCCACCGGTGCATTGTTTTCCAAGCTCGGGTCAACTGGCCTCGAGACACGCGGATTCCAATTTATATCAGCATAGGCGACCAGTCGATCATAGGGGCCAAGATTGTGGTGCAGTCTATATGATTGCATCTGATGTGCTATTGGACTGCCGTAGACTAATGTGATGTTATCGTGGTGAGGTCCTTCGCAGTGGGCATTGGCGTAGGTATAGATTTGAATACCAGAACTAACGTTCCAGCCCCAGAATTGACTGAGGCTGGTACTGTTGGAATCGCTGGAATCGTCAGGTTGCGTAATGTTTGCAACGTCGTCGTTGAAAGGCGATGTGGCGTTCCCGTCTGCCCTGCGTTCCGACGTCAGGCAAGATATGGAGGTTTTTGGGGATTGGGTCCTTACGTTTGGGGAGAGCGCTTCTCAAGGACATCTCGCGCAAACCCTGGCTTTGGGTTTTTGTCCTTATCATGTTCGAGTGGTTGTGCAAAGATGCACGTAGGCGCTAAGATAGATGCGAAAAGGTATGCGGACTTCATGGTGGTAGGTTTGATAGTGGTAAGTTTAGTTATGGTAAGTAAGTTAGAGTGGGATTTGAGGACTGTGAAGATTATGAGGAGGTAAAGAGGACTGGAAGTTCTGCATGTTTATATACTGTGGAGAATGTACTTCCTGTTTATGCCTTGTGACGTTTTTCAGTGACTCATGCATTGAAACACATGCTCAAACAACCTTGTTTTGCTCCGCCTCGTGTGGGGGGAGATGAAACGCCTCATCTTTTCGTCATGGTCAGCAAGTCGTTGGATGCCATTTACTCCTTTTGAGATAGTGTCTGCAAGAGGTGCATGTTTTCTCCAACTGCGGGACCGGATTTGTTGTTTATTTAAGGTAGGGAGCGAAACTTTTGGCACTCCGCCTCACGCAAGTCCTTGTCTCACACCGTAATACTCAACAAATCACTGAAGCACTGGACATCGAAAATTTCGCATATCGCTCATTGTAACAACTCTCATACGCAACGGTCCCATTTCGCTTCCGGCATGTGCACTATGATTATGAATGTAATTAGTATATATATAAGAATGATAGCGCCAAGACCTCACAGACCAATGAAAACCTCGCATGCACTTCCGGATTCGGACACTGTCTCTGACTCAGCAGGGCAAACAAGCAGCGCCCGCCACCATCAAGAATTTTACTGCAAGCCCCTCAGCCCCTGGAAGACCCCCGGAGCGAGGGCGGTTTCAGGGGTCCTCCCCCAAGAGGATCGCAAGATTCGTTTAAAACCCCTCTAAAACGGTGAGCACCGAGCACCAAGAATTTTTTTTCGTGGGCCTATATTTGTGATCAGTAGTAATAAAACGATCCGACAGAGCGGTATCATTTTTTTCACCGAATGGTAAAGTGGCGCGGTGATCTAATCAGGAAGTTCATCGAAACTTGTCAGATGCCTTAGCTCTTGAGGAAAACGGACGGAAGAGCGGGGATCCGCGCTGGTCATGACAGAAGCTAGTCGTACAGTCACGACTGTACCATTAGTGCTCGAATGATACCGGTACAATGTATCATACAACGGTGGCGGACGATTAGGTTGCTTGTCTTGGTTCAAGAAAAAATAGGTAGTCAATAATCCTGCAGATTATGGCACGTGAAATGTACTCTCCGTGATTTACCAAATCTGGAACTTCTGCGAAAAGGCCAGTCAGTGTCGCGATGCTAATGTGGAATCTGCAGGTCTGAGATGGGTGATGTTGGGGGCTCTGCGGATTCATGGAAAATGAATGGACTTGTATTTCAGGTTATGTAGAACTACTTTGCTCCTCGAGGACATATTGTCAACTAGTCTGTTCTCGACGATCTTGAGCATGCACCTGGGTAGGCGCCTCATCTCGAATGGTGTAATGATCTTTGATACGAAGAAGACGTCGCTTTACGCGGTGCAGTGGAAGAACTTCTGTAAAGACTGAAAGTAATCTACTCGACTTTTCAACAAAAACGACTAGCCAACAACTCTTCTCTCAGTCCCCAAGACTCGCGATCAAACTCCCATTATTCGCCAGAGCCGCAAAGCCACCATCTGCCCACTGCGTCATCATCCACTGCAGCATGAAACCCACTGTCTGTCCAGTGATCGGCTGTGCCTGAGCTTGAGTAGGAATGATGAAGCTACTTTGGCCGATTTCCCCGGGGGTTGTGATGAGAGTTGCCATTTCAGTGGCTACCGGGTCATCAATCTCGTTGAGAAACGTGATGAGTATGGGCTTGGAGCTTCGGGGGGCTGGCTGACCAAGAAACGCATCACTGACTGACGTAAAGCTGGATTCGTCTGTGATACTTTGGTACAGCTCGGTCATGTATTGTTGTAAAGCTACAGACGGGATTAGTCTTTTCCGTGTGCGTCGAAAGGTCTTCGCTTACCCCAGATACTGGCGACTCCGTAGCTCACCTCTACAGTTGGATTTGTGGCGGAGTCCAGATTTGGCTCTGGACAGACGTCGTCTCCAATCAGGTCGCATCGTATCCCTTTGTTGCTGGTGGCGTTAAAGCCCGCCTCGCGCATGAAGCAATTCGCCCAGGCCTCGCCGGGCTTGCAGGTGGTCGTCGTCTTGTTCCATGTGTTGAGCCAAGATGTCATGTTGACGTTTTGTGGAATGAGATTCCAGCATGATGCAGTGAGTCCGCCTGTCACGTTCTGGCAGTCTGTGACTAAGTCTCTGGTGACTAGTGTCTGGGGAAGTGAGGTCAGAGGCGAAGCGTTGCAGAGGCAAAGGGAGGCAGTAAGGAGGATAGAATATTTGAAGAACATGGCTTGGTGCTTAAAGATTAGGGATCGCAGTGAAGTGCAAATAGTTGAGAAGGAATCTCGGTCCGATGAGAGATGTATGAACAATCATCTTGAAAATGACAGATCGCTTTACCATTAGTAGCCTCGGAGAACAAGAGGCGCATCGTTAGATTTTGGGAACCTTTTGAAACACGTGGCTCTGGTTTGCGGCCCTATCAGACATCTTGCACATGTAGATTTTGTAAGCGGTGATGTTCGCCAGGGCGCTTCGACACTATAGGCGCCACGGGTTTGTATTTCGAATTGACTACTTGCGACAACCGCTTTAGTACGAGGACCGAGTCGCAAATGACTGTCAGGACTATCGCACGGAGGCTGCAGCAGACCTGACCAATGTTCATATTATATGGATGAAGCTAGGTCGTGGAAATTTCAACCCCTCTTTGGGTGTGTTTGCTCCATTCGTTTCACTCATCTCGGCTTTAACGGCCTTCAATAGGTGAGACTGAGTACCTGGGCTTCTTCTTTAATTTGGCCGGTGTATCCTGTGTTCCGCGGAGAAGATTCCGCTTCCCTTAAAAGCCACTCCAGTCGTCACTAGCCCTCCACAAGCCGCGGCTTCCACGGCGCCAAATTTTGTATCCGGCGTTCTCGGACGCGATCATCTTTTCGAATTCGCCCTCATTATGAGGATAAGGCTCTATTGTCTGTGAGTTTAGGTCAAATCATTGTGTTTTGAGGGCCCATTGATTCTATCTGGCAGAGTCCAGCAGGACATAAGATAATTGGTAAAGGGTACGATAACCTTTTTATTTGTCATATTATAGGTATACTATGTTCATGACCAAGAATATGCAACTTCGGCCCTTGATGATCGGTGTCACTAACACTGTGTGGATAGATCACTTTCTCTCTTTCCTCTCGGCTGTAATAACTCAAACGTACCCTAAAGTCTCATTGTGTCCGGCCGATCACAATGGGTGAATCTTCAGCTCAGTGCTGCAGATCGAGAAGCGAGTGACTATCAGGAAGTATATACGAACTCGACTTGACACTCGTATACAAGCCCGCACTCATAGAGACACTACTTCAAGGAGTTTTCTAAAAACCTTTTATCTTTTCTGGAGATTGGAGCCTTGCCTGAGAGTATGTCATGCTTCCCAAAGTCATCCAAGCTTCGTAAGGTAGACATTGGTAGTGAGCCTACTGGACGTTCATACCTATCGATAAGCATCTATAGGGCTCGTCCTAGACATATGGTACCTGCTCATCCTCATAGACCAGGAGTCCAGCGAACATCCGTCGGCGATTCTCCGATCTATAGAACCTAAATGTCTTGAGGATGATCTGCTCGCGGGACGCTTGAGCGTAGTTTGGCGCATGATCGCAGAATATGTTGCAGTAGGATTCGCATTGACAGAACGTTCCTTCGATACGACATCGCTCTGTTAGCGATGGAGTCTCAGAATGACCTGGCTTTACATTCTTTTGGAGACAGCGATGGACAGAGCGAGCAAGATCATGGGTGGACTATGTGACGTTGCTATTGATTTTGCTGAAGCTCAGGGTATCCGGGAATCATTTATGTTGAGTTAGACAAGGAGATTGCTTCATAATCATAAGTGCGAAGAAAGTCGCGTACTGCTTCTTCAGTCTGTATGGAGGACAAGAGTCCTAATTTGGAGCACCGGAATGCCAAGAGAGTATCGGTGATTTGATGTGAATGGGTATTAGTTTGAAGCAATTCACAAAAGAGGTAAGACTTCTCACTAGGAAAGGGGTGGTGAAAGGATACGACGGTGAGAGGTGTTGGCAAAGAAGACAAACCCAGAGAGAATGAGAAAATGCATTGCCTGAGCTCCGATCGGAGCTATAAATGAATTTGGGGCTAGCACAGTTGACTGAGACTGTAGTAAGTCCATGGCAGCGGCTTTCATCGGCTCAAATCGACAGATCTCGCGCTCCAAGGCGGTGCAATTTCGGGCAATGATCCTGTAGGAGAGTTGAAATCATGAGACCGGTAAATCTTCACACAAGTCGAGCACGACACTAAGAATAGGGGTTAGCGCAAGCATATTCTTGTACTTTACTTCATCCACATCCACAGTCATATTTGCTCGTGACTGACCAGCCGATAAAATTCGAAAGCCAAGCAGCCAACGTCTTTTCATCAATTTGACTTTTGAGTGAATAAGCCTTTCGCCCATCTTGTGCCGTACAATAGTATGTCTTGGAACTGGCAGTCCAACGCATGATAGTGGCGTCAAGAAGACAAAGGGATTATTCAAACTTTGAGATGGTCGCGCTTGGTACGAGCCGGGTAAGCTTTGGTAGCTAGGAACCCGTCGCTGGCCCGCTGCTATACGACGGGAGCGCGGTCAAACACTCGGCGGTATTCGGCAAACTTGAACTCTGTCCTGCAGGCATATTATGTATTCTCGTATTGCTCAATCTATTCTCCGACATCGACGTATGGGATTTTTTTGGTTTGGCCGTGTCCCAGCCATGCGAAATAGGTCAAAGACAGCGAACTTTATGGAGATTAAATACGTAACACATTACTGTCTAGGTTTCCAAGTGGAGACATCAGCTGGACGTTAACGTTACACACAGGTTTGAGAGTTCATTTACGCAGTATTGAATATGGATGGCATATCCACCGTTCTTGTTGTTTTTTTATATTATCGTTCCTACATTCTTTACCTGCCATATCTTGCAAACCATTCATGTTGCTTCTGCGGCTTTTGCTTTGGCTGGCGCCGGTTTTGATTCATGCAATCGAAAATGATTATCGCAAGGGCAGACTCAAGCGAGACCAGACCCAAGAGGCTTTGAGCGCTGTATCAGTGACCTCTGCTAGCTCGCATCTTATATTGCTAGACAGTCGTACTGATAGTATATCATCTAAATATCTGAGAACAAAAATAATTCCGCTAACTTGAGAGTAGGCCGAACTGTATCAGCGAGGATTCACAGCTCTCCAACCAATAAAACCGGTCCTGCCAGTACTTTGACATCGCTAAAAGCATCAGGCGTTAATACGCGAACCTCCACAAACAGCTCGAGTCAAATATTCTCTCCTCATGGATCATTCTTGTCACCATCTGGAAGCTCTTGGATCTCACGAAAGACCTCGGGTGGTGCCTCCCAATGGTCCAACACGACAGAGACTTCTTCCTTCCCATCTTCGGTTACCACTCCTCCTCCTTCTCCGACGGCACGACTCGCCAACGTCTCGCAGGCATCCCTGTCACTCTCAAGATCAGTCTCGAGCTTTGCGGCTCCCGACTTCCGAGATGCACCGAGCACTGCTACGACATTGACGTCCTTAAACTCGTCAGCCATTACAGCCACGCCATCGACGGTAGATATGACAAATACCCTAGCTAAGTCAGTTACAACGCCACTCTCAGCTAGAACAATTGGTACTGGTCCATTGACTGCCTCTAGCGCGTCAATCACAACGGTCATTACTTCTCCTCCACTGGCATTTTCCACCTCTACTGCTTCAAACAGTGACTGGACTACGGACACGACTACCTTGATACACGGCACCATTTTTCCAGTCTTGGTTGGCTGCAGTGTCTGCGGGGGTCCTCACCATGGAATTGTCGTCGCTGGGCTGGGAGGCGAACCCACAGATCCCCCACGCACAGGATGCGGATCAGGATCAATTTTTGGCTCCTTGTTCGGATGCGGCGCCGAATTTGACTTTCCTCTGCTGCCTCCTTTCATCATTGGCATGGATGGTACGCCTATCGATGAAAGTAGTGGAGACGATGGCAGCGGTAGTGAGTGCGAGGACGAAGATCGTTGCTCTCTAAGAACTATGCAATCGTCTACCACTTCCTTGACACCGTCATCGACTGTTCCACGTTCAACTGCGAGCTCAACGACCTCTCTTACGTCAATCAAACCAAGCGAATACATGGTATTTCCTAAGGCTGACACGGGCTCTGACGGGTTCAGTACCCTCACGAGTTTCTTCGACGATGAATTAGGAGCCGACAATGCTCTCCAGATTTCGCTCAATGACGCCGGCGACCAGGTCATGTATATCATATATGCAAATGAATCGTTTGCACAGAAACTCCCGTTTATTAACTCCAAGGTGTGTACTTGTTTCAATGAGTTTCAACTTTTTACCGCCAGTGGATGAGTGACGAAAGCCAAGCCGCACTCGACATTAGCATTCCTCGGATATGACGAGTAAGACAGTTATTCTCGCATTGAGGACACCTCGAGATCAGTACTGATTAGAAATATTTCTCATAGGTTGAATCTGTCGTGGCAGATGTGGAGCAGATGATATGGGATGATCCTTCTGCTGGAGCTTCAGTATCATCTTTGCATCGTCGCGCGGGAAATGAGTACAATCGCGCTAACGAGCAGGATCTTGCGAAACGTGAAGATGCAGACGGAAAACAGGAGTCGGCACCACCTGAACTAAGATTTGTTTCACAGCCAAAGGGTGTCAAACTTGACCTCCGTGGAGACGATGACGATCTAGGAGGGGTGGTACCCTATTACGCATACAATACAGTCGCAGGACAGGATTTTACTGTTCGCCACAGCAGGACTGGGGGTTAGTGATTTCGGATATCGCATATCGCATGACTGGTTTCGGTGGTGTTTCGGTGCATGGATTCGGTGCAATAGCCACATGGCCATAGCAATAAGATTCAGGAGACTGTGTCCTTTCAGGAGTACATATATACTGCTTCTTATACTATAATTGCTCTTCAGTCGATTCATCTCTTTTAAAGTCTCCTTTATTATATTATATTATATTCTTTTTTCGTATTACTAAATACTATTATTAACTTCCTAGACTTATTATTAGCCTTCTATATACTAAAAATACTTCTCCTTTACTAAATAAACTACTCTCGTCGTTATTATAGCTATAAATACTCGCTCTAGTACTCTATTTATTACCCCTACCGTTACTAGTAGGGCCACTAAATCCACTATAGCTAGAAAGGCTAGTAAGACTAGAAATAAGCCTCGTAACCCTCCTAAATTAAATAAAGCGAATACTACGAACCGCGTTTAGAAGTATACTCTAAAATATAATATATACTATATTAATATAGACGAGGACTTTTATATAGTAGATAATAATACCTCTTATACGGCTAGCTTAGATTATATTTCTAATACGCCTATACCCTTTTATCGGGTAATTCCTAAAATACTACCGCCTTCTAGTTAGATCTAATTAGAGGCTAAAAATACTCGTCTACAAAGAAAGCTACGACGTAGTTAATTATACTACTCTAGGCGCTATAATAGAGATAATTCGAAAGATAATATAACTAATTCTAAAGTAGAGGATAGCTCTAGGGTATCCTTCTTATACTACTATATAGATAATAAGCCTTTTTTTAGCCTTATTAATTACTACCCCGCTATTAATATTAAGTACTTTAAGTAGATTTTCTAGGGTACTTTTTAGCCTAAAAACTATATAAAACTTATTTATAATATACTCGCTTAGAGTACTACTCTTAAGATAAAGAAAGAGAAAGATAATATACTATAGAAATTAATAAATCTTATTTAACTTATATATATTTTTAAGGTCTACTACTATACTATTTACTTCTTTATAGTAAAGCCTTATATTATATTAGAATTATACGCGGCCTTTAATTAATATTATTATCGCCTTATAGAGTTTAGTCTTATATTCTTATTTAAATCGATTCGGACTTACTACTACTTATTTATAGCTAAACGAATCCTCTATAAATAAGATAACCCTATTATATAAACCTTAGAGAATTAATAATACTACTAATATCTCGTATATAGATTAAAGTCGTCTTAGACTAATTTACTAATAAAATCGTTAGCCCTAGAGAGCTTTTTAAGCTATAATAAATTTAACTTAAATAAATATAATAGGTCTCCTTATAAGTATCCTTATATCTACTTACTTTATTAGTATAATTACTCTATAAAAGAATATAAGTCTCGCCCTATAGCTACTAACTCTAACTTAGTTCTATTTAGAAGGATATGATGGGACTGAAAAAAGGGAAAAAATGAAGTACAACAACCAGCACGAAGAGAAGCCTTTCACATTAGGTAATAAACCAGAAGAAGAAGATATACTATTAGATATAGATATAATAGGGACTACTACTACCTCTAAGGGGGTAGAGTATATTAATATAGAAGTAGAATAAGACGTAGCTACCGCGTTCGTAATACTAATAATATAGATAGGGAGCCTAGAAGAGATACTCTAGATACTTAAGATCCTATTCGAACCTATATCGGATAAATACCGAGTAGCGGGAAACGCGTTAATTAATATTATATAAGTACTTATAGAAGGATAGAGTCAAGAAATTATAAAACTACGCGTAGAGCTATAATAAGAGAAAGAAAAGTAGACGAGATAACGCGAAAAGAAACGAATAAAAAGCTAAATAAATACGCTAACGCGTTAAAATAGCCTAACTATTAGATAGAGCTAAAGAAACCCGTTTAAAATACCTAAGAAGGGGCCCCCTAGCGTTATAATCTATACGATCTAACTAGAGGATTCGAGAAAACGGAGATAGCTTCTAATACGAGTTAGAGATAAGAAGGAAAATAAAAGTATAGAAGAAATAATAAAAGAGATCCTAAAGGAACTAAAGGATATACGGATATAAAAAGAGAGAGTTAAATAGCTAGAGATAATATATTATCTTTATAGTAGCGATCTCCTAATCTAGATAACTATAATAGATATAAAAGAAGACTTAAAGAAAGATATATCCTAATTTATAGAGAAGTACGCGTTAGCTAGTATTATATAGAAGATATACTTAATAATAGTATATAATATTAGAGTTAATAGAGTAGATACTAGTACGTAGCTAGAGATAAAGAGAAGAATTAAATAGGATAACTAGAGAATATATTTAGAACTTAAGATTATAGGAATTAGGTAGCTATCTAATAGCTATAAAATAAAAAAGTACTCGTTATTAGTACTAAACCTCTTAACCCTAGAGATAGTAGATACCCTAATACTTAACGGACTCGTTAAAGCGAAGGAAATAAAAGCGGTAGAGAGGTTTGACCAGGTAGCCTTAACTAGGTACTATAGGTATTAGGAATATAGTTATATTACGAGAATATACTAAAATAAGGTACGGTACGCTAAATGTAATTAGATATATAATACCCGAACATATATAATAGTAGTACTAATAGCAGCCCCGGGATACGCGGTATACGGGAAGAAAGGCTATACTATATATAATATAGACTACTAGTTTAAGGCTAAGATAAAGAGATATATAGTAAGAAGGCTCGCGAAGAAAAGGCTATTCTATAGCTAATATTAGTAGAAAACGAATAATAAGGGGAGCTAAAGTAGAAAGAAGAAGATAAAGGCGAAGGAATCTATAGCCTCGACCTAAAGGAGTAGACCCGAAGAACTAAAAGCTATACTCCGAGAAAGGATTAGAGAGAGTACGAACTAGGGCTAAAGACTTAATAAGGAGGAGTTAATCTAAATCTAGATTAAGATTATTAAGATTTAAGCTTTAGAGAAAGAAATTGTAGTAGGAGGAATATAAATAATAGCGAAACCCTAACGGAGATATAATTAAAGTAGTATTTAGATCTATATATAGATAGTAATATATATATAGAGAAATAGTAAAGTTTCTCCCTAATAATATATATATAAGATAATAGTATTAAATAGTTTTCTTACTATAAGTTAATAAGA
>BLJB01000162.1:0-78157 GCA_013423325.1 Usnea hakonensis | reverse complement strand
CGCCTAAACCGTCGGCTATCGCATAGATTAACCTAACTAGACTCAGATCCACACCGTGACAGTTATTTATATTAGCTAAGATATAGGTAGCCTAGTCTAGGTTTCCTAGTATTCTAGGGTACCTTTTAAAGAAATCTTTAGCTATATCGACGGCATTATTAAATTCTCCGGTATTAATATAGTACTACGTATTATTATTATCTATATCTAACTATTTAACTTAATATTATAGGCGGCTATAATATATATAGAAGTCTAGTAAATTATCTACCTTATATTCTAATAATCTATTAAATATAATTAGATTAGGTAGAGGGATAATTTAGCTAGAAAAAAGATTATTTAAATATAGAGTAAATAGCGAAGGGTAGAAAGTTATATCTAAATAATTTATATTTATAGAGAAGTCTAGGCGGTATAATATATTAACTTAAGCGAAGATCTTAAATAGGCCTAATTACTTAAGGTTAAAGTCTTTATAGGGGTATATAATCTTAATATTCTTAGTAGATAATATAATAAGATTATCCTCTTTAAATAGAGACTTCTAATAATATTTATTAGTTTAGAGTTCTATTTTAGCCTAGCTAGTAGTAATTACTAATTAGCCGAAATTAGTAATTTCTTCTATTCTAGTAATAATATTCTTAATAGTTTTAGCCTATAAATATTTATAAGTAGATTCGTAATCTATTATATTAGGCGAGAAACTTATCCGGGGATAAAAGCCCTTATTTATATAGAATAGTATTATATTAATAGCTATACTAAGATTACTATTATTATTAAATTCGACTATTAGGACCTATTTAGCCTAGTTATTCTATATATAATTATAGTATATACGTAAGCCTTTTTTAATCTCTTAATTAGCCCTTTTAGACTAATTATTAATCTTAGGGTAGTAAGCCGTTAAGAGGCTAGATTAGATCCCTAAGCGTTTATATAAAGCTTTCTAAATAGTAGATATAAACTAGAGTCCGTAATCTAAAATAATTAATAGTAGAAGTCTATATAAATAGAAGATATTCTATATTAGTATCTAAACTATTTCCTCTATAGAGGTACCGCCGTTACCGGAATAGTAAGGAATATAGTATCGTTCCTTAGTAAGACGATTAATTAGGGTATAAATAATATTAAAACCTTTAAATAAGGGGAGACTTATAATAAAGTCTATTATTATATCCTACTACCTTTTTTAGAGGATTAGTAGAGGTTAAAGAAAGCCGCGTTTCTTCTAACGCGTTACCTTATTATAATAGTAGCGCGCGTAGTTCTATATAAACTACTTAATAACTATAATATAATCGGGCTAATAGTAGTACCGGCGGAATAATTTAATTATACGCCGTTATCTAGGGTAGTTAGTTAAGTATTAGTTATAGATTTCTCTAAGGAGATCTATTCGTAATTCCTCTAATATCTAGAAGAGACCGGTCTTATAGAAGACCCTATTAATTATCTAGTAATCTTTTAGACTAATTTTATATAAAATTATCTTATTTATAATAATCGCGTTATAGTACTCTATATAAATAGCGTCTATCTTATTTATAACTACGATCTTTTTAAATATAGAATTAACTTCGAAAGCGTAACTAATATTAATATAGTTAAGAATTAATATAATCTATTATTATTATTATAATCTTAGATTAACCTTATTAGTTAGTATTAAGCTAGGTATATATATTAGGGCGTTAGCCTTCTCATTACGTTTACCGGATCGGAAAATAATCTAAAAATTAAACTTAGATAAGATATCTAGATATTATACTTACTAACGACTTAAGTCTTTAGTAGTTATAAAGGTTATTAAGGCTTAATAATTAGTAAAGATTTAAATTAGGAGCTTAGTAAATTCTAGTTTAAGACGCTATTATTTAAAATATCTTATAATCGTAAGGAGTTCTTTATTATAAATATAATAATTATACTTAGCGGTAATTATACTCTTACTATAATATATAATAGAGTATAAGATTCTATTATTATTAAATTAAAATAGTATACCCTTAATAATAAAGTTAGAAGCGTCGGTCTCTAGGATCGCTTATTTCTATAGGTCGAAATATTATAATACTAGGACGGAGATTACCGCGGCTTTTAGTATCTTAAATATTTATATATAAACTTCTAATTATATAAAAGGTTTATCCTTATATATAAGGTTAGCGAGTAGCTTTACGATCTTTAAAAAGTTATATATAAAGTAATAATAAAAATTAATAAAGCTTATAAAAGCCTAGCTTTCCTTAAGGTTAGTAGATTATTTCTAATTAACTATAATTTAAATCTTTAATAGATCTATTCGGAGTCTCTACTCTAAAATAATAATACTAAGGAATATAATCTCTATAATATCGAATTTATATTTTTTAATATTAACTTAGAGGCTAATATTATAAAGTTTATTTAAGACTTTATTAATATACTCGCGGTATTCCTTTTTAGTCTTACTATAAATTAAGATATTATCTAGGTACGCCTAATAAAAGTCGTCTAAAAACTTAAATAGTATATTATTAATATACTACTAGAACGAGGAGGGACTATTAGTTAGGCTAAATAAAAGTATATAGTACTTATAGATACTAAGGGTAATTATAAAAGTTATTAGATTTTCGCTATTAAGAGATATATAGAATTTATTAAATACTAAGATAATATTAAGCTTTATTAGGTACTTATATTCTTAGAGCTTTCCGATAATCTCTTTAACTAGGAGTAGCGGGTAGCAATTCCTCTTAATAAGTATATTTAGCTTCTAATAGTTAATATAGAATTATAGATTACTATTCTTTTTTAGTATAAATAGAATTAATAAGAAGTATAGTATCTAGCTTAAAATAATAAAGTCTTTAGAAAGGTTCTCTTTAAGATATTCCTTAATTTTCTAGAGCTTAAAAGCCGATATAGGATAAGGGTAACTCTTTAGTAGCTTACTTTTAGATAAGAGCTCGATCTTATAATCCGCTAATTAATAAGGAGGTAGCTTATTAGCTTTACTTTAATTAAAAATATCCGCGAACTTATAGTATTCTTTAGATAGTTAGTATAGGATATCTTCTTATATAGTACTAATTAAGCTAATATAAAGAGCTTCTATTTAGAAGTAAGCGTTATAGTTTAGTTCCTTATTAATATTATATATTAATATAGTAAAAGTTTAGATATTATAATTACGCGCTAAAGTATTATATATAGCGACTCTAATATATAAGAAGTTAGTTATAGAATTATCCTTTTTAGGGCGTAATAGTAGCTTAAGGACTTTTTTAGAGAGTTTAAATATTAATCCTTAAGGAGACTTCTTATAGGTAGATACTATTAGCTTTAGTATTAAGTAAATAGGCGTTATTATAAGCGGTATCTAAAACTTAATACTATAGATAGAGATACTAGAGGGGAAGTTAATAATATCCTTTATTATATTAAGGATTATTTTATACTTATTTATTTATAGCTTATCGAGGATAGTATCTTATTTATAATCTATAATAAGTATAGAGAATAGATACTCGCGATAATCTCTAAAATTAAAGATTAGAGTAATTATATAAATAATAGACTTATCCTAAATAATCCTATTATATCTATAGACTAGTTTAGATTTAGATAAGGGGAGTAGAGCTATTCTTAATTAATTAATTATATTATCTATAACCTTAGTATCAATAATTAAGTAAGTATCGTAACTAGTATTAGTAAATAGATTTAATATAAAAAGTATCTTTTAGGATTCTAATATTCCTATAATAATAAACTCTTCTTTAGAGAAGAGATTAGGCTTAGTATAAGCTAGATCTTATATAGTTATTATATTTAAAGAGACTACCTTCTACTTTATTATACTAATAGGGGAGATAATTAATTTTCCGAGTCTTTAAAAAATAGCTCCTTCTTAGGTTCCTTAATATTAATATTATTAATCTTATTTATCTTAATAGGCTAGGCGGGCTAGGACTTAGTAGATATTTAAACTTTTAATATAATAGGTAGCTTAATACTATTATTATAAAAAGTAGCGAGATATTCTAATAATCTATATATTTAGTAGTTTAGGGAAGATTTTTTTCTATCGCTAATACTCCTATTATTAGTAATAGTAACTATAGATACGTAGATAGCGGTAAAACTATACTACTTACGATTTATTTTTCGAGGTCTATCTTACTTAGACTCCTTAATATCGGAGATTAGTCGTATAGTATAATAAATATTATTAATCTAGATAAGATAGTTTTTCGCGATAGTAAATAACTCCTTATTAATATAGAAGTATTCGAGCTATATATTAAAATATTTAAAGATCTTATTCTTAAGATCTTATAAGATTCGGCTTTTAAAATACTTAAGATTTTTAACTAAAGAGTAAAATTTAATAAAGAATTTATAAAAAGGCTCGCTTTCTATAACTAGAACTTTATAAGATTAATAAAGGTTCTTCGTATAATCTAGATTATTAAATATACTCTAGAGCTTTTTATAGATTTTAATAATATTAGTAAAAGGGTTAGTAGAACTAAATTTAGTATATAATTTAACTAGTCTCTAAACTTTCCCATTTAAACGGCTAAAAACGTAATCTACTTAAATAATAATATCCTAAAAATAGTTAGCGTTTTAGTATATTTTAAACTAGATTAAATAGTACTACTCGATCTAAATCGGGGAGTTACTATTAATTAGTTAGAGAGAATCCGAGAGCTTTAGAAATAAATAAGTTTAATTAAATAGAGTAATAGCTTAACTTCTATTTAGATTAGAGAAAATAGTAGACTAGCCTCTATCCTTATTAGAAGGGATAGCGAACTATACTCTAGTTTAAATAATAGGATATAAATTAAGAGTATAAATTTCGTTTTTAAGTTCCCTAATTCTATTTTAGAATAATTAATAAGCTTTATTAATAAAGTTATCCTTAATCTTCTACTAAAGGGTCGCGTTATCTTCTAATAGGCGGGTATTTACTTATTAGAATAGTTAGTATTTATTCTTAATTAAGGTAGTATATTTCTTTAACTCCTTAAACTTATATAAAGTATTAAGATAGTTTTATAAATTATTATATAAAATTTATAAAGCGTTTAGAATACTATAGAGGTTTATATTATAGATACACTTAAGATCGGTAACTATATTAATAATTATAATATCTTCCTTATTATTCTCGCGAGATATAGAGAACGTTTCGCGCCTATAGCCCGCTATACGCTTCGCTAAATTAGATATATTTAGATACTTACTAGTATTATTAAAAGTATTTATAGTAGTATTAGTATTATTCTTTCCTTTATCCTACTTTCTCGTTTAATTAGAAATATTCGATAATAGAGTAATTAACGGTAATAGAGATAGATCTAGATAAATCTCTATAATAAATTATTTTGAGTTAAAAACCTATTATTAATTAGAACTAGAAGTTTCTAGCTAATCCTATAAGATCTACTTCTATTAAATACGATCTTAGAACTTTTCTTTAATTTTATAGATAAGTTCTAAATCTATTTATTTATTAATAGAAGGAGGTAATATTATTTAGGAAAATTCTTAAAGAGAGAAAAAAAAAGAAGGGAGTTATAAAATAGTTATAGATCTTAGTAGAGTAAAATATACTTATATTTAAAAAAAGTAAAGTATCTTATAATCTATTTATCTTTATATTTATAGATTATAAATATAAACTTCTTTATTATTTAATATTAAAAAAGTTCTTTATTATCTTATAATCCTTTATTACGGACCGGGTATTAAGAGAAGGTAAGTATTTTAGAGGGTTTAGTATACTAGTTCTTTTAATTATACTCGCTAGTAAATAAGATCTACCTAGTTTTTTTAATTACGCTCGCTAGCTATAAGCTCGATAGTACCTAGTTCTTTTAACTATACTTACTAGCTATAAGCTTAGTAGTACCTAGTTTTTTTAACTACGCTCGCTAGCTATAAGCTATAGATCTAGTAAAAGGCTAAAGAGGACTACCTCTAGCTATTTCTTTATAAATAATAACTATTATCTAGCGTAAGAAAAATTTTAATATAATATTATATATGTATAGAGATTTAATATAATATTAGGATTAATATAGATTTAAAGTATAATATAGATATAGTAATAAGATATTAAATCTAAAGAGAGAATATCTAAGATATAAGAAGTTCGCCTTAAATAGAGATCCCTTTAGGCTAGCGCTAGCGCTAGCCTGGCGCTAAGCTAGCGCCAAGACGTGTTGCGTATCCTAACAGAAGAGAAGTAATACCGCCACGATAACTAGCTTTATCTATACTATAGGGAGCCGGGGTACTACGCTACTAACTATAATAAGAAGCTATTAAATCGTACTAATATCCGTTTAGTTACGACTATACTAACCGCGCTAGCGGCTCTAGAAGGGGATAAGGCGGGAAAAGTATAGTCCCTATATATCGTTATATATAGGGATAGTCGGTTAGTAAATAACCTCTTTTAAAGTTAAGATCCGGTACCTTAAAAGTCTTAATTTTAGAACCTTATCTAGATAGTACTTTTATCTTAGTATACGGGATAAAATATAATAAAATAGATTATATAGCTAAAATATTATTTAATACCGAAGCTTTTTCTAAGAGTTTTATTAATATTATCTATACGCGAAATAAGAATCTACCCTTAACCCCCCTTAATACCTCTAGAGATCTAGATAGATTCGATAGAAAGCCTATCGCTTCCGGCCCTATTATCTATACGTTATACTATAAATTCGTTATTTTAGGCTATCTCCCGATTTAGACTACCTTCTATATTATAGACCTTTTAGGCTAGAATATTATTATCGGCCTTCTATAGATAGAGAAGTATAAGGTTAATCTTTACTTTAAAGTAGATAGAAATACGCTCTTCTTCGAAGGGGTAGCCTTAGAGCCTACTAAAGGTCCTAGCCTCTCGCTTCTATCTAGTAAAATCCTAGCGTCTACCCCTTTAGAGATTAGGTTTCTCCCTAGTACCTCGACCCGCTATCTTAATAACTAACGAAGGTAGGCTAGACTCTATATAAATCTTATTATAGCCGCCTTATAGGCTATTAAGCTCTTTTAGCTACCTCCGAGTTCTAAGCCTAAACCCTTATTAATCTATCTAATTAGGGCTATACCCTTCGCGCTTCTAACTAAGAAGCCGGGGGTTAAAGTTTTTATAGCTACTATAAGGGATATTAAAAAGGCTCTAAAGCTTAAGATCTATATCGACTTAAACTCTATATTTTCTAAAGAATATTATAACTTTCTAAATATCTTCTTCTAAGTAGAAGCTAATAAGCTTCCCCTATACTATAAAATTAATTATAAAATCGAACTAGAATTAGGTAAAATACCCCTATTCGGCTCTCTCTATAATATATTTATAGGCGAATTAGAGGTATTTAAGAAATTCTTAGATAATAACCTTATAAAGGGCTTTATTTATCTAAATAAGTCCTTAGCTATATTACTAGTTCTCTTCGCCTATAAGCCGAAGGGTAGGCTATACCTTTATATAGATTATTAGGTCCTTAACGCTATTACGATTAAAAATCGATACTTAATACCCCTAATTTAAGAAACCCTAGCTAGGATCTATTATACTAAGTATTTTACTAAGCTAGATATTATTATAGCGTTTAATAAAATCTGAATAGCCTCGGGGGAGGAGTAGAAAACTATCTTCTAAACTTACTATAGACTCTATAAGTTACTCGTTATAAACTTCGGGCTTTATAGAGTCCTATTAATATTCTAGAAATATATAAATAACCTTTTATACGAATACCTAAATAATTTTTATACCGTATATATTAATAATATCCTAATCTATAGTAATTCTAAGGCTAAGTATACCTAGTATATTAAGCTCGTACTCGCTAGGCTCCGCGAGATAGGCCTTTAAGTTAATATTAATAAATATACCTTTAGCGTTAATAAAGTATATTATCTAGAATTAATTATTATAATCTATAATATTAGTATAGATCTAGATAAGCTTTTAGTAATTACTAAATAGTCTACCCTTATCTATATAAAGGACGTATAAGCTTTTCTAGACTTCGCGAACTTCTATTAATAATTTATTAAAAGATTTTTACTACTTATTAAACTACTTACGGAGCTTATTAAGAAAGGAGCCTAGTTCTAATAGACTTCTAGATATAATAAGGCTTTTAAATCCCTAAAACTCGCCTTTACTATCGCGCCTATCCTACTTTATTTCGACCCGAATAAGTAGATTATCGTTAAGATAGATACTTCGGATAAGATTATAACGGGGGTTATATTCTAGTATAACTTATAGGGGGCCCTTAGGTCTATAGTATATTTCTCGATTAAGATATCCCCTATAGAGTATAATTATAAAATCTACGATAAGGAACTTCTAGTAATTATTTAGACTTTTAAACTCTAGCGCCCCGAGCTCGAAGGTACCTAGAAACCCGTATCTATAATATCTAACTATAAGAATCTAGAATACTTTATATTAACTAAGCTCCTAAGCTACCGCTAAGCTCGCTAATCCGAGTTCCTCTCTAGATTTAATTTTAAAATTATCTATTATCTAGGTATACTAAATCGATAGATAGATACTCTAACCCGCTAGACTAAGCCCTAAAAGGATCTAAATCTTTAATAGTAAATAATCTTTAAGCTAGAAAATCTAGATATCTAGATCCTAGCCTAGAAAAAGGACGTCCTAGTAATCCGGGTAACCCTTCTAATACCTATCCGAGGTAGAAGAGCTTTACGATCCGCTACCCTAGTATTAGAATTAGAGCCCGATATAACCTAGCCTAACCTAGAGGCCGAAGTAGATTTAGAAAATACTATTTAGTCCGCCTACGCGGATAGCGAGTAGGTCTAAACTATAATTAACGCCCTATAAATAGATACCTAGAAGCTAAAAGGCTTCCCTCTCTCCGAGTACGAACTACGTAATAATAGGATCTACTTCCGAGATAGGCTCTTTATCCCTAATAATAATAAGTTTTATTTACGCCTTATAAAACTTATCTACGATACGCCTATAGTAGGCTACCTAGGTTATACTAAAATCTATAAGATCCTAATCCGCTCTTATTATTAGCCGGGAATCTCTAACTTTATAAAATAATTCGTTACTAATTACTATAATTACGCCTATACTAAAGTCTTCTATAAGAAGTATTTAGGACTATTAAGGCCTCTATCTATATCTCGGAGATAATAGGTCTATATCTTAATAGATTTTATTATTAGCTTACCCCTAAATATTAACTACTATAGTTAAGAATATATTAATATCTTTATAATTATAGACCGGTTAATAAAAATAGTAAAATATATCTCTATAAATAGAATTATAGCCGAAGATACGGCCTATATCTTCTATCTCTATATCTAGAAGGATTATAGGCTCCCTTATAATTTTATTATTAATCGGGGTATATAATTTAAGAGCTATTTCTAGTATAAACTTTATATCTATTATAGGATTAAGGCTAGCCTCTCTACTATATTCTACTTAAAAACGGATAGTTAGATTAAGCGAGCTAACGCTATACTAGAATAATATTTAAGAGCCTTTATAAATTTCCTTTAAGACGACTAGATAAAATAACTCCCCTCGGCTAAATTCGCCTCTAATAATTATATCTCCGATACTATCTAGTTTACTCTATTCTTTATAAATTCGGGCTAGTACCCCTATATAGGCTTTAAATCTAGCTCCTACTAGAAAGATCGTATTATAAACTATTAATAATTTAAGGATTAGCTATATATTAATAGCTTCGCCCTATAAATAGACTATATTAACGAGACTATATATACCTAAATAATACTTATTTAGGCCTCCTAGGAAGAATTCGCTAACTAGAATTAATAACCCGCTCTAAAGTATTAGACCCGTAACTTAATATAGTTTAATACTCGGAATCTATAGCTCTAGCGTATATCTAAAAAGTTTTTAGAGAAATTCGAGGGGCCCTTTCCTATTATTAAGAGTATTAGTATCTATATCTACCGCCTAGAGCTATCCCTAAGTTAGTTTTATTACGATATATTCTATATTAGCCTTTTATAATCTATAGCCTTTAACCTAGTCCCCGGCTAAGCCCCCTCGATCCTATTCCCCTCTCTCGACGCCTAAAATCGAGATATCTAGGTTATCGAGTTAATCGAGGATAGTAAAATAGAGCGCGGTACCCTAAAATTTAGAGTTAAATAGAAAGATATTTACTACTATATTTAAGAACCTCTTAAATATATTTATATAGCCTTTAAGGCCCTAGATAACTATTTTAAATAATATCTAGAACGCGCTAGCTATACTACTTAGACTATATATAAAGAAAACCCTAACGATTTTAATATAGAGTCTAATTTCGATCTAGAAAATAACTTATTTATATCTACCCGCTTAGAAAGTACCGAATCTAAATCGTCCGAAGTCCGATCTTAGGGGGGGGGTACTATTACGGTTTCTCAATATATACGTAGTATATATTCAGATCTAAATTCACTCTTTTATTTACTTCTTCTAAATATATACATTATTTACTAGCGTACGGGGTACGGGTATTTAAAGGGCTTATTTCTCTAGCGAACTCTCTTTCTCTTTCTTTCCTCTTCGTGTTCGTCTTATATAACTAGCTTCCACTTATAGTTTAGAGATAAATCATTAATACCAAGTCCTTGCGCCCGTGAATCTTAGTCTAAACCTTGACACTAGGTAATTAAGGTAAAAAAATCGAATTTAACTTTTTTTAGCGAAATAATTAAATCTGAAAGTTATTAGATTTTAAAATTAGGAGGTCGAAAAACCCTAATCGGGTTAGCGCGAAATCCGGGTAGATTAGGTAAAATCCGAATATAGGGTAATTAAGATAAATTATTAGATTTCTATAAGATCGGATTTTTTTAAAAATAGCTAAATTATACTACGATACTCGTTTTCGCCCTAGGTATATTATATAAAAATTCTATATTTTATAAAAAAGCGGTATTTTAAAAAAATTTTTATATAATATAGCGAGTATATACTAAATTTTAATTAAAATAAGGTCAGTAGATATATATAAGGGTAATATTTCGATTAGTAGATATTCTCCTAGTTATATATATACTTCTATAAGGCCCGGTTCGGGCCGAATTATATATATAGTTAATTACTCTAGTAGGTACTTATACGACCGGGGTATAGAAGCCTAGGGATACCGGGGGTTAAGAGGTATATACGATTAAACCCTAGCGGCTACGTAGGCGCTCGCTTCTATAGGTAATAGGGTTAGATAGTACTACTCTAGGGAGGTTAGCTATTCCGATAGGCGCCTTCTTAGGGGTATAAGTAGCTATAATAGGGGCTCTCTTACGACCTTAATTATTTATATTAGCTAAGGTATAGATAGCCCGATCTAGATTTTCTAGTATTCCGAGGTACCTTTTAAAGAAATATTTAGCTATATTAGTAATATTATTAAACTCCCTAGCGTCCGTATAGTACTACGTATTATTATTATTAATATCTAACTACTTAACTCGATATTATAGGTAGCCGTAATATATATAAGAGTTTAGTAAATTATCTATCTTATACTTTAGTAGATCGTTAAGTATAATCGGGTTAGATAGGAGGATAACTTAACTAGAAAGAAAATTATTCGAATAGAGAGTAAGTAGTAAAGGATAGAAAGTTATACCTAAACGGCTTATACTCTTAAAGAGGTCTAGGCGGTATAATATATTAATCTAAGCGAGAATCTTAAACGGGTCTAATTACTTAAGATTAAGATCCTTATAGGGGTATATAGTCTTAATATTCTTAGTTAATAATATAATAAGATCGCCCTCCTTAAATAGAGACTTCTAATAATATTTATTAGCTTAGAGTTCTATTTTAGCTTAGCTAGTAGTAATTACTAATTAGTCGAAATTAGCGATTTCTTCTATTCTAATAGTAATATCCTCGGCGGTTTTAGCCTATAGACGTTTACGAGTAGATTCGTAATTTATTATATTAGATAAGAAACTTATTCGAGGGTAAAAGCCTTTATTTATATAGAATAGTATTATATTAGTAGCCGTACTAAGATTGCTATTATTACTAAATTTAATTATTAGAACCTATTTAGCCTAGTCGTCCTATATATAATTATAGTATATATATAGGCCTTTTTTAATCTCTTAATTAGCCCTTTTAGACTAATTGTCGATTTTAGGATAATAGGCTATTAATAGGCTAGATTAGATTCCTAAGCGCTTATATATAGCTTTTTAAATAATAGATATAAACTAGAGTCCGCGATTAGAAATAATTAATAGCGGAAGTCTATATAAGCGGAAGATATTCTATATTAATATTTAAACCGTTTTCTTAGTAGAGGTACTACTATTATCTAAATAGTAAGAAATATAGTATTATTCCTTAATAAGATAATTAATTAGTATATAGATAGTATTAAAGCCTTCTAATAGAAGGAGCTCTATAATAAAATCTATTATTATATCTTATTATCTCTTTTACGGGATTTGTTACGGATATCCTCCACAGGATATGTGCGGAGCCTCATAGGGCTTAGCGAGCCTTGGCATTGCGGCCATGAGGAGGATTCCTATAGATACTCTTTCTTCCATATACACATTATTATATTATTATCCATACATATGACACCACTCATATCGTTTCCTGACAAATGGTAGCCACACCTAGTCGGTTCAATTCCTAGCGCACAAGCAATCGTTGAAGCCGCCCACCTAATACCAGTGCCTACAGTACCCAGAGGCCTCTACAACACTCGTCTACACGACTCCGTTTACACTGGTTGCATTCAATTCCTAGTGTACAACTGTCCTCGTGCATCGCCTACCTAGCCTTCGTCCAGCACCTAATCGGACTCTAAACCACTCGTCTACACGGTGTTATTCGTATACTGGTTGCATTCAATTCCTAGTATACACGGCCTCGTGAATCGCCCACCTCGCCCTAGTCCAGCACCTAATCGGACCCTACAACACTCGTCTTCGGTGATCCTTTCAGTAGGCCATTCGCCATTCCATTCGCCATGGAGCCAATCGAGATACCTGGTTTCACTGCAGAGCAAAATGCCTCGTTCCAGGCCATAATTTCCGTCTCGATCGAAGAAGCAATAAAGGAGTTCAATGCAGCACTTGACAAGCATTTCGGGCCACTACCACCACTACAAGCCGTGCAGGCCACAGAGCAATCCACTCCGGTCACTCCGCAAGAGGCTCCGAAAGAGCAGGCAATTTCAGAAGAAGACGTGGAGATCACTACGGAGAAGTAAGAGCAACAGCTATTGCACCAGGCTACTGTGGAGGATAACACGGAGGACGATAACAGTATGCATGACACCGAGACTATTGCAAAGAGCATACCTGAGAGCAGAAGCACCCTCTCTTCAATCCCATGCCTGTGCACCATACCATTTTCGGGAGACTCAGCTGCACGCCTCAGCAATCCACTTTGCCAGCATACCATGTTTCTCGCCTGGCACGGCCTTCTACCCGGCTACATTCGATGCATGGCAAGCATGGAAGCCTCAGGCGAAGGATGAATCACTGCAGGAGGAAGGCAATTAGAATGACCAGCATTGACTAAGGAGGATGCCGAGCAGTAAGGCAAGCAAGCACGGAAGCACTGTTATTGGCCAGGGAACTCAGCCCTACCAAATCAGTTTCGATTCGGCAATACCTCGGACAATGCGCCATTCGGCTTGTTTTCATGGATTTGGATCACATAGATTCGTGATCTGCATGCGGAGAGACCCGCACCAAAAGCACCTGTTTTCAGCGATTTTCTCGGTCTACCATACACCATTGCTAACCCGGTATAATAAGGCACAGTACCACTATCACCACTACCTCACCGTCACCACCTCGCTGTCGCTAATAGCTATGGGGGCATGGCTTTTTTTTTTTCTTTTTGTAGGCACTTGTTACGGATATCCTCCACAGGATATATGCGGAGCCTCATAGGGCTTAGCGAGCCTTGGCATTGCGGCCATGAGGAGGATTCCTGTAGATACTCTTTCTTCCATATACACATTATTATATTATTATCCATACATATGACACCACTCATATCGTTTCCTGACAGGATTAGTAAGGGTTAGAGAAGACCGCGCTTCTTCTAATATATTACTTTATTATAATAGTAGCGCGCGTAGTTCCGTATAAACTACTTAATTACTATAATATAACCGGGCTAGTAATAGTATTATTAGAGTAGTTCTACTATATACCGTTATTCTAAGTAATTAGTTAAATACTAGTTATAGATTTCTTTAAGAAGATCTATTTATAATCCTTCTAGTACCTAGAGGAGGCCGGTCTTATAGAGGACCCCGTTAATTATTCGATAATCCTTTAGATTAATTTTATATAAAATCGACTTATTCGTAACTATAGCGTTATAATACTCTATATAAACGGGGTCTATCTTATTTATTATTATAATCTTCTCGAACGTAGAGTCTCCCTTAGAGGCGTAGCTAATATTAACGCGGTTAGGTATTAATAGGACTTATTATTACTACTCGAGTTATAGATTAATCTTATTAGTCGATATCGAGTTAGATATATATATTAAGGCGTTAACTTTCTCGTTATACTTACCGGGTTAGAAGACGATCTACAAATTAAACTTGAATAAGGTATCTAAGTATCGTACTTAGTAACGACTTAGATCTTTTATAGTTATAAAGGTTATTAAGGCTTAATAATCTATAAAGATCTAAATAGGAAGCTCGATAAATTCTAATTTAAGACGCTATTATTCGAAATATCTTATAATAGTAAGGAGTTCCTTATTATAGATATAATAGTTATACTCGATAATAATTATACTCTTATTATAGTATACGATTAGATATAAGATCCCGTTATTATTAAATTAAGATAGTATATCTCTAGTAACGAAGTTAGAAGTATTAGTCTCTAGAATTACTTACTTTTACGGGTTAAAATATTATAATACTAGGGTAGAGGTTACTATAGCTTTTAATATCTTAAATATCTATAAGTAAGCTTTTAATTATATAAAGGGTTTATCCTTATATATAAGGTTAGCGAGTAGCTTTATAATCTTTAAAAAGTTATAGATAAAACGATAGTAGAAATTAATAAAGCCTATAAAAGCTTAGCTTTTCTTAAGGTTAGTAGATTATTTCTAATCGATTATAGCCTAAATTTTTAAGGGGTCTATTCGGAGTCCTTACCCTAAAATAATAATATTAAGGAATATAGTCTTTATAATATCGAATTCGTATTTCTTAATATTAATTTAAAGACTAGTATTACAAAGTTTTTCTAAGACTTTAGTAATATACTCGCGATATTCCTTTTTAGTTTTACTATAAATTAAGATATTATCTAGATACGCCTAGTAAAAGTTATCTAAAAACTTAAATAGTATATTATTAATATACTACTAGAATAAGGCGGGACTATTAATTAGGTTAAACGAGAGTACGCGGTACTTATAGATATCGAGGGTTATTATAAACGTTATTAGGTTCTCGCTATCGGGAGATATATGGAGCTTATTAAATATCGAGATAATATTAAGCTTTATTAGATATTTATAGCCTCGGAGCTTTTTAATAACTTTTTTAACTAGGGGTAATAGATAATAATTCCTTTTAGTAAATATATTTAGCTTTTAATAGTTAATATAGAATTATAGATTACCGTTCTTTTTTAGTATAAATAGAATTAATAAGAAGTATAGTATCTAGCTAGGGGTAATAAAGCCTTTTAAGAGGTTTTCTTTAAGGTACTCCTTTATTTTCTAAAGCTTAAAGGTTAATATAGGGTAGGAATAACTCTTTAATAGCTTACTATTTAGTAGAAGTTCGATCTTATAGTTAGCTAACTAGTAAGGAGATAACTTATCGACCTTAATCTAATTAAAAATATTAGCGAACTCGTAGTATTTTTTAGGTAGTTAGCGTAGAATATCTTCTTATATAGTATTAATTAAATTAATATAAAGAGCTTCTATTCGAGAGTTAGCTTTATAGCTTAGTTCTCTATTAATATTATATATTAATATATGTCACGAACAAGTAGTGACTTAGGTAGGATCTCGCACCATTTGCGGGGTCCAAGCTCTTTTGGTTCACTGGTTTCGGGGCCTCAGCCCGAATTGCCATGACAGATTGGTAGCAACACCGGTTCGAATCCGGGTCGCAGCTTAGGCTGGTTAGCATTTTGGGAGGTTACTCGGCACTCGGGTTTCGGTGGGGGCTTAATGAACCCTCGTGCCTTCCCAAGCTGCACCAGGCCATAGAGTAGCTTACGGGGCGCACCCCGGGGGGCACCTACTTGGAAACATGCTGTGTAGGCCAGCGCATGGGGGCATGCGCCATTCAAAAGGGTGGCAATTGTCACGAACAAGTAGTGACTTAGGTAGGATCTCGCACCATTTGCGGGGTCCAAGCTCTTTTGGTTCACTGGTTTCGGGGCCTCAGCCCGAATTGCCATGACAATATAGTAAAGGTTTAAATATTACGATTACGTATAAGAGTACTATATACTACGGCTTCAATATAAAAGAAGTTAATTATAGAATTATCTTTCTTAGGGTATAATAATAATTTAGGGGCTTCTATAAAAAGCTTTAGTATTGACCCTCGAGGAGACTTCTTATAGGTAGGCGTTATTAGAGATAGTATCTAGATTCTAATATCGCGAACCGAGATACTAGATAGGAAGTTAATAGTATTATTTACTATATCGAGGGTTATCTTATACTTA
This sequence comes from Usnea hakonensis, assembly GCA_013423325.1. Lineage (NCBI taxonomy): Eukaryota > Fungi > Ascomycota > Lecanoromycetes > Lecanorales > Parmeliaceae > Usnea > Usnea hakonensis. The sequence goes on along the minus strand of BLJB01000162.1, from coordinate 61,396 downwards.
TTTATTTATAGCTTATCGAGGATAGTATCTTACTTATAATTCGTAATAAGTAGGGGGAATAGATACTCGTAATAGTCTCCGAGATTAAGAATAGAAGTAATTATATAAATAATATAGACTTATTCTAAATAATCCTATTATATCTATAAACTAGTTTAGACTTAGATAGAGGAAGGGGGGCTATTTTTAATCGATTTATTATATCTTCCGCGACCTTAATATTAATAATACCGTAAGCGCTATAGCTAGTATTAATAAGTAGATTTAATATAAAAAGTACTTTTTAGGATTCTAATATTTCTATAATAACGAACTCTTCTTTAGAGAAGAGTTTAGGCTCGATACGAGCTAGATCTTATATAGTTACTACGCTTAAGACGATTATCTTCTACTCTATCGCGCCTATAGGGGAGGTAACTAGTTTTTCGAGTTATTAGAAGATAGCTCCTCTTTAGATTCCTCGATATTAATATTATAGATCTTATTTACCTTAACGGGCTAGGCGGGTTAGGATTTAGTAGATATTTAAACTTTTAATATAGTAGGTAGCTTAGTATCCCTATTATAGAAAGTAGCGAGATATTCTAGTAATTCGTATATCTAATAGTTTAGGGAAGCTTTTTTCTTATCGCTAGTACCCTTATTATTAGTAATAGCGACTATAGATATATAGATAGTAATAAAATTATACTATTTATAAGTTATCTTATAAGGCCTATTCTACTTTAGGTCCTTAATATCGGGGGTTATTTATTTAGTATAATAGGTATTATCGATCTAAATAAGGTAGTTCTTTACGGTAGTAAAGAACTTTTAATCGATATAGAATCTAAATAACTATAATCGAAGGCGCTTAAATATCCTCTCTTTAATATTACGTAGAATTTCGTATTTAGTATACTCGAGATTCTTATCTAAGGAGTAAAATTTAACGAAGAATTTATAAAATAGTTCGTTTTCTATAGTTATAATAATATAAGACTAGCGGAGATTCTTAGAGTAGTTAAGGTTATTAAATATACTCTAGAGTTTCTTATAGACTTCGATAATACTATTAAAGGGGTTAGTAGAATTAAACTTAGTACGTAATTTAACTAGTTTCTAGGCTTTCCTATCTAGGCGGCTTAGTACGTAATCTATTTAGATAGTTATATCTCGAAAATAGTCGGCATTTTAATATAGTTTAAACTAGATTAAATAGTACTACTTAATCTAAGTTAGAAAGTTACTATTAGTTAATTAGAGAGGATCCGGGAGCTTTAGAGATAGACGAGTTTAGTTAAATAAAGTAATAGCTTAGCTTCTATTTAGATTAGGGGGAGTAGTAGACTAGCCTTTATTCTAGTTAGAAAGGATAGCGGATTATACTCCGGTTTAAATAATAGAATATAAATTAAGGGTACGAATTTATTTTTTAAGTTCCCCGATTTTACTTTAGAATAATTAATAGACTTTATTAATAAAGTTATTCTTAATCTTCTACTAAAGGGTCGCGTTATCTTCTAATAGGCGAGTATTTATTTATCGAGATAGCTAGTATTTATTCTTAACTAAAATAATATATTTTTTTAGCTTCTTAAACTTATATAAAGTATTAAGGTAGTCTTATAAGTTATTATATAAGACTTATAAAGCGTTTAGAATACTATAGAGGTTTATATCGTAGATACGCTTAAGATCCGCGAGTATATTAATAATTATAGTATCTCCCTTATTATTCTCGCGGGATATAGAGAATATTTCGCGCCTATAACCCGCTATACGCTTTACTAGATTAGATATATTTAGGTACTTACTAGTATTATCAAGAGTATTTATAATAGTATTAGCGTTATTCTTTCCTTTATCCCGCTTTCTCGTTTAACTTAAGACGTTTAATAGTAGAGCGGCTAACGATAATAGAGATAGATCTAGATAAGTCTTTATAATAAATTATTTCGAATTAGAAATCTATTATTAATTAGAGCTAGAAGTTTCTAGTTAATCCTATAAGATCTATTTTCGCTATATACGATTCTAGAACTTTTCTTTAATTTTATAGATAAGTTCTAAGTTTATTTATTTATTAATAGGAGGAGGTAATATTATTTAGAAAAGTTTTTAAAGAGAGAAGAAAAAAGAAGGAAGTTATAAAGTAGTTATAGATCTTAGTAGAGTAATATATACTTATATTTAAAAAAAGTAAAGTATCTTATAATCTATTTATCCTTATATTTACGGGTCGTAAATATAAACTTTTTTATTAGGGTTTAGTATTAAAAAAGTTCTTTATTATCTTATAACCCTTTATTACGAAGGACTAGGTATTAAGATAAGGTAAATATTTTAGGGGGTTTAGTACTAGTTCTTTTAACTATACTTACTAGTAAACGAGATCTACCTAGTTCTTTTAACTGCGCTCGCTAGCTATAAGCTCGGTAGTACCTAGTTCTTTTAACTACGCTCGCTAGCTATAAGCTATAGATCTAGTAGAAGGCTAAAGAGGACTACCTCTAGCTACTTCTTTATAGACGATAACTATCGTTTAGTATAAAATTTTTTTTTAATATAATATTATATATCTATAAAGATTTAATATAATATTAGGATCGATACGGACTTAAAGTATAATATAGATATAGTAATAAGTTATTAAATCTAAGGAGAGAATATCTAAGATATAAGAAGTTCGCCTTAAGTAGAGATCCCTTTAGGCTAGCGCTAAGCTAGCGCCAAGACGTGTTGCGTATCCTAATAGATATCCCTAGAAGTGCTTTATAAAATCTAAATAGAACTCTAGGAAAGGTCTATTACCCTATTCTAATATATAGAAAGTAGTATAATTTATTATATATACTACTTCTAATAGGAGCTCGTAGATATCGCTTAGTTAATTTAGTAATTAGTCTACTAAGTAGTACGAGTTAGTACGTCTTCTTAGTAGCGTATACTTAATTATCTTTCCTCCGAGACGAGTAATAATATAGGTAATTTGCGAGTACTTGAAAGGATAATAATCCTTATTAATAAGGAGCTTATCTTAAATTCGAAGCTTCTAGTCCTTAAAAAGGATGCCTATACCGGAACTATTAAATATTAGTAGGTCTAGAAACCGAGGACTTAAAAATAGTCTCTATATAGGAGGAGAAGGTAGGCTTTGTAAGTAGTCGAATAGTAATCTATAGCTATAATTATATGCTCGTAATACTTCAAAATCTCTTGGTAATAGTAGGGGTAGGGATAGAGGTAGTAATCTAGGTAAATCTAGACCCTAGGAACGTGTCAGGGAACCGAATAATGGACCGAACAATGGTATTTAGGTATTGGTATGACCAGAATATTAACTATGGAGGAGGAAGAGTGCAATTGCACTGGAAGAAATCATTGTGCGTAGTGCCAAGGCGCTAGGCCGAAAGAGGCTTAGCGCGTCTCCGCAGATCATGAAGAAAGAGGTGTTGGGGTGAAACCATGACAGAACGATTTTATTCCCGCTTAAATCGATATTAGGAACTATCTTATTCTAATAGTAATTGTAAATCGTCTTTATACTTAAATCGATAACGAAGATCCTTAATAGAAAGAGATCGCTATATACGAGGTATATAGAGTAGCCAATTAGGAGGCGAATATCTTGTATATAGGTCTTCGTAATTAAGATATTATTAAGAAGGAGTAGTATTATGACGTCTGTGTGGAGGTACGTATTTCGATATTAATATAGATATAGGACGATTTATATAAGGAGAAGTTATAGTGTTGAAAGAAAAAAGTAGATATTAAGAGATAATTTTTTGACGATTTTTTTAATACTTTTTATTATTAATAGAATCTCTTACCCTAAATACTAAGTGTACTATAAAATAAGTAGATTCGAATATCGTATACTTGATGGAGGGGTTTCTTAAGTGGTTGTCGAAGCGGAGTAAGGCGGAGTTTATCGTTTCTGGTCTAGAATATAGGAAATCGATATCGGAGAAGAGATTTCTTAAAATAATAATTATAGAGTCGTTTCTTTACTAATTTCGATAATATTAATAATTTGAATAATGCGATATAGAATCTTTCGAATAATATAGGTAGATAGGTAGAATCTTTAGTTTCTATAAGATAAGAAATATCTAAATATCTTCTTTATAGCTCGGTTATAGCCCGAGTAAAAAAATGGCCCGTTACTTTTCTTCGCTAGGTAAAAGTACGAAGGAGTCTTACTATAATATTAGGACCGATATAGATCTAAATATTAATATAGGTATATAGATAAGATAATAAGACTACCGAACTATATAAGGTAGGAAGTATGGAATATGTAGGTAGGGGAAGCCATACCAAGCCACTAGTGGTAGGGCTGATTATGGTAGGGCTGGTGCGTCTCCTAACAGTATCGAGGATAGTCTTTTTAGAGGGGAGGTACTAATAGCGAAAGAATATATTAAGGAAATTTATACGCTACGGAATTAACTAATAGAATATTAATAAAATATAATTAAATTATATACGAGATTATATAATAAAAAATATTAAGCTAAATCCTTTAATAAAGGAGATATAGTTGTCACGGTTTCTCAACACATGCATAGCATATAATATTCAAATCCATATTCACTTATTCTAAATATATATATCGATTACTAGCGTACGGGGTACGGGTATTTAAAGGGTAAATCTCTCGAGCGAACTCTCTTCCTCTTTCTTTCCTCTTCGTATTCGTCTTATATAACTAGCCTCTACTTATAGTTAGAGATAAATTATTAATACTAAATCCTTACGTCTATAAATCCTTACCTAAACCTTAATATTATAAATACTATTTAATCGTAATATTATTATTATCTCTTATTATTATATCTAGATCCTTTTTTTAATCCTTTAGCCTAACTAAGCCTAATAGTACTATTCTATTAGACGACTAATTAATTTTCTATAACTAGGTTAAAATAATCTTAGTAGGGCTTAATAATAAGGATACCCTACTAAAAGTAGTTATTAAAGATCTAGATTAAATATAAAAAGTATTCGAAATAGCCTTTACTAATAGTAATATAGAGATTATAGATTTATAAAATAAGTATAACTAATTAGAAATTAATATTATCGCCTAGCTAAAGAAGTACTAGTAAGAGTCTAACGCTTCTATTATTAGCTACTAAGGGTAAATTATAGACCTTAATTAGTAATTTACCCGCGCCCTTAATTCGGGCCCCTTATAGGCTAATTCTAAGGCGCTATTTCCTAAGCGCTCTATAAAGAGTCCCGATCTACCCCTCTACTCGAGGGATCGGGCTACTCTAGAATAATAGCTTATAAAACTTAATTTTAAGTTAAGAGATAACGCGAACTAGTACCTAATTAAAGTATCTAAGGTTCGATATATCTATAGGTATCTCGAGGGGAAGGCCGGAAACTAGATATACCTAAGAATAAATAAGAATAGTACGACCTATATTAAGAATATCGAGGAATTTATCGCGGCCTTATATCTAAATTTTAGGGATTTAGATATTAAGAATACTATATAATAGTATATCCTAAAATTATAATAGATAAATAAACTATTTTTAGAATATCTATCCTTATTCCTCTCTAAGATTAGTAATATCGGATTTAATAAAGAGACCTAGAAATTCTATCTCTAGAATAGCTTATATTAAGAGCTCTCTAACTATCTAGTAAATATAAGAGTCTCTAAACTTAGCTTTAACGAACTAGTCGATAAATACTAGTATAGAGATACTTAGGACTAATAATATAGAGAGCGTTTTAGTAAATTAGGCTCTAAGATAATCTAATTTGTTACTAACCCTATATCTATATTGGTAGTATATATCTATACCCCTAAAGGGTACGTATATATATCTACTAATAATAGAAATATAGCTATAGATCTATTAAAGATAGGCTCTAGGCCCCGGGGACCCCTTATAATAGAAAAGAAATAACGTTACCGTAATAACTAGCTCTATCTATACTATAGGGAGCTAGGGTACTACGCTACTAACTATAATAAAAAACTATCGAATCGTACTAATATTTGTTTAGTTATAATTACGCCTACCGCGCTAGCGACTCTAGGAGGGGATAAGTTGGGAAAAGCGTAATCCCTATATACTATTATATATAGAGATAGTCGATTATTAAATAACCTCTTTTAAGATTAAACTCTAGTATTTTAAAAGTCTTAATTTTTAAGCCTTATCCTAATAGTTACCTTATATTAGAATATAAGGTAGAATTAAATAAAATAGATTATACGGCTAAAATATTACTTAATACTAGAGCTTCTTCTAAGAGTTTTATTAATATAATCTATACGTAAATTAATAAAATACCCTTAACCCCCCTTATAACCCCTAGAGATCTAGACGGATTTAATAGAAAGCCCGCCGCTTCCGGCCCTATTATTTATATTATTTATTATAATTTCCTTATTCTAGGTTATAAACCGATCTCTATAACCTTCTATATTATAGACCTTTCGGGCTAAGATATTATTATTAGCCTCCTATAGATAGAAAAATATAAGGTTAATCTTCGCCTTAGGGTAGATAGGAATACGCTCTCCTTCGGGGAGGTAACTTTAGAGCTTACTAAAGGTCTTCCTATTTTACTTCTAACCTCTAGAATCCTAGTATTTACCCCTCTAAAAATTAAGTCTCTACTAACCTATACCTTAACCCGAAGCTATAAAGACTAGTAGCGGTAAGCGAGGCTCTTTACTAATTTAATTATAACTGCCCTATAGGCTATTAACCCTCTCTAACCCCCTAAAGAATCTAAGCCTAAGCCCTTATTAATTTATATTATAGGGGCTATACCCTTTACGCTTTTAAATAAAAAGCCGGGTATAGAAATCTTTACTACTATAATACGGGATATCGAGAAAGCTCTTAAGTCGAAAATCTAAATTAACCCTAGTATTATCTTTTCTAAGGAATACTATAAGTACCTAGATATCTTCTTCTAAATAGTAGCTAATAAGCTACTCCCTTATTAAAAAATTAACTATAAAATTAAGCTAGCCCCTAGAACTTAGCCCCTATTCGGGCCCTTATATAGTATATCTAAGGGAGAACTCGAAGTTTTAAAGAAATTCTTAAACGATAATCTTACGAAGGGATTTATTCGCCTTAGTAAATTTTTAGCTATATCCCCTATCCTTTTTACCCGTAAACCCGGAGGTAGGCTACGTCTATATATTAATTATCGGGTACTTAACGCTATTACGATTAAGAATCGATATCTAATTCTTTTAATTTAAGAGACCTTAGCTAGAATTTACTATACTAAGTACTTTACTAAGCTAGATATTATTACTATATTTAATAAAATTAGAATAGTTACTAGGGAGGAGTAGAAAACTACTTTCTATATCTATTATAGACTTTATAAATCCCTTATTATAAACTTTAAGCTTTATAGGGCCCTGTCTATATTCTAGAAATATATAAACGACCTCTTATATAAGTATCTAGACGATTTCTATACCGCGTATATTAACGATATCCTAATCTATAGTAATTCTAAAACTGAGTATATCTAGTATATAAAACTTATACTTATTAGACTCCGCGAGGCGGGCCTCTAAGTCGATATTAATAAATATATCTTTAGCGTAAACGAGGTATATTATTTAGGCCTAATAATTATTATCTACGATATTTAAATAGATCCGGATAAGCTCTTAGCGATTACTAAATAGCTAACCCTAATCTATATTAAGGATATTTAAGCCTTTTTAGGCTTCGCGAACTTCTATTAATAATTTATTAGGGGATTCTTACTACTCGCTAAACTACTTACTAAACTTATTAAGAAGAAGATTAAGTTCTAATAGGATTCTAATTACTAAAAAGCCTTTAATATCCTAAAATTTACCTTTACTATAGCCCTAATCCTATAATACTTTAACCTAGAAAAGTAGATTATTATTAAGATCGATACTTCCGATAAAATAGTAATAGGGGTAATATCCTAATATAACCTTTAAGGGGCCCTTAGATCTATAATTTATTTTTTAACTAAAATATCCCCTATAGAATATAACTATAAGATCTATAATAAGGAGCTCTTAGTAATTATTCGTACCTTTAAACTCTAATAATTTAAACTCGAAAGTATATAAAAGCCTATATCTATAATCTTCGACTATAAAAACCTAGAATACTTTATATCTACTAAGCTCCTTAGTTATTATTAAGCCCGTTAATCCGAGTTCCTTTCTAGGTTTAACTTTAAAATTATCTATTATCTAGGTATCTTAAATAGGTATATAGATATCCTAATCTACTAGACTAAGTTCTAAAAGAATCTTAGTCTCTAATAGTAGATAATCTTTAAGCCCGGGAACCTCGATATCTAAATTCGAGCCTAAAAAAAAGATATCCCCTTAATTTAAGTAGCGCTATTAGCCCCTATCTTAGATAGAGAAGCTTCGAGATCCGCTACTCTTACCTCTAATTTAGAGCTAGACGAGCCTTAATCTAACCCGGAATCTAAACTAGACTTAGAAGACGCTATTTAGTTAATCTACGTAGATAGCGAGTAAGCCTAGACTATAATTAACGCCTTATAGATAGATATCTAGAAGCTAAAGGGCTTCTTTCTATTAGAATATAAATTATATAATAATAGGGTCTACTTTAGAGATAGGCTCTTTATCCCTAATAATAATAAGCTATATTTACGCCTCGTTAAACTCGCTTATAATATATCTATAGCGGGTTACCTAGGCCGTATTAAAACCTATAAGGTTTTAATCCGCTTATACTATTAGCTAGGAATTTCTAACTTTATAAAATAATTTATCGCTAACTACTATAATTACGCCCGTATTAAAATCTCCTATAAGAAGTATCTAGGACTTTTAAGGCCTCTATTTATACTACGGAGGCGATAGGCCCATATCTTAATAAATTTTATTATCGGGTTACTCTTAAATATCGACTATTATAGTTAAAAGTATATTAATATTTTTATAATTATAGACCGGTTAATAAAAATAGTAAAATATATTCCTATAAATAGAATTATAGTCGAAGATACGGCCTATACCTTCTATCTTTATATCTAGAAGGATTATAGGCTCCCTTACGATTTTATTATTAACTAGAGTACGTAGTTCGAGAGCTATTTCTAGTATAAACTATATACTCGTTATAGAATTAAGACTAGCCTCTCTACCGCCTTTTATCTAGAAATAGATAGCTAGATTAAGCGAGCTAATATAGTACTAGAATAGTATTTAAGGGTCTTTATAAACTTTCTTTAAGACGACTAGATAAAATAGCTCCCTTTAACTAAATTTACTACTAATAACTACCTCTCGGAAGCTATCTAGTTTACCCTATTCTTTATAAATTTAGGCTAGTACCCCTATATAGATTTTAAACCTAGCTCCTACTAGAAAGATTATATTATAAATTATTAATAATTTAAGGACTAGCTATACGCTAATAGCTTCGCCCTATAAATAGATTATATTAATAAAACTATAAGCGCCTAAATAATATTTATTTAGGTCTTCTAAGAAGAATTCGCTAATTAAAACTAATAACCCGCGTCTAAATATTAAGCCTATAATTTAGTATAGCTAGACGCTAGAAATCTATAGCTCTAGCGTATCTCTAAAAAGCTTTTAGAGAAATTTAAGGGGCCTTTCCCTATTATTAAAAATATTAGAATTTATACTTATTAATTAGAGCTCCCCCCGAGTTAGTCCTATTATAATATCTTTTATATTAACCTTTTATAATCTATAGCCTTTAACCTAATTTTTAGCTAAGCCCCCCCGGTCTTATTTCCTTCCCTCGACGCCTAAAATCGAGATATCTAGATTATTAAGTTAATCGAGGATAGTAAAATAGAGCGCGGTACCCTAAAATTTAAAATTAAATAAAAAGATATTTACTACTATATTTAGGAACCTCTTAAATATATTTATATAGCCTTTAAGGCCCTAGATAACTATTTTAAATAATATCTAGAACGCGCTAGCTATACTACTTAGATTATATATAAAAAAAACCCTAACGATTTTAATATAGAGTCTAATTTTAATCTAGAAGATGACTTATTTATACCTACCCGCTTAGAAAGTATTAAATCTAAATTATCCGGAGTCCGATCTTAGAGGGGGGGTACTATTACGGTTTCTTAATATATATATAGTATATAATATTTAAATCTATATTTACTTATTCTAAATATATATATCGATTACTAGCGTATAGGATATAGGTATTTAAAGGGTAAATCTTTTAAGCGAACTCTCTTCCTCTTTCTTTCCTCTTCGTGTTCGTCTTATATAACTAGCCTCCACTTATAGTTAGAGATAAATCATCAATACCAAATCCTTGCGTCCGTGAATCCTTGCCTGAACCTTGACAATAGTAATATTATTAATAAAGAATCTAAAGTAAAAGAAGCTAAATAAGAAGTTTTTAGATAAAGTAATTAAACCTTTTATTATTAGAAAGCGAATAGGTATCTAAGCTTACTACTTAATATTTCTACTAATCTACTAAATTTACGATATTTTCTATATATCTCTATTAGAACTCTATTATTATAGAGATAATAGTTAAATATCTATATATATAGCTACTAAATTAATAGATAATATCGAGGAATAAGAAATTAAAAAGATTTTAAATAAATAAACTTAAAAAGGCGAGGTATAGTATCTAATTAAATAGATAATATATCTTTCTAAATATAATTAATAGGTACTAGAGAGAGATATAGAATATATATAAAAGCTTTATAAGGCCTTTATAAAGCGGAAGAAATATAAATATAAAGTATAATAGATATATAAATTAATTAAGAATTTTTATACTATTATAAAAGTAGTAAAAAAGATTAGCCTTTTAATCTTAATAAATATTAAATATTAAAGTATTATTATAGTAGCTACGTAAAGCCTATTATTTAAAAATATAATAAAATCTTTAATTAAGGGGCTAGTTACTCTTTTCTTTACCCTATCTCTTTATCTTAATATTTTTTATAAAACCTTTAAACTCCTCCTCCGCTCTAAAAAGCTACTTATTAAAATTAGGGGAGACTCTACTTATTATAGTATTATTATTATTATTTATATTATCTCTAGTATTCTTTTTATCTCTATTATCTATATTATATATAGCGCTAATAGTATTATTATTTATATTATCTATATCTTCCTCCTCTTTAGTATTAGAATCGTTAGGGGTATCCCTTCCGCTATTACTATTATTATTAATTATATTATTAACGCTATCTTTATCTCTATTAGATATACTTCTATTATTTTTATTACTATTATTATTACTACTATCCTCTCTACTATCTTCTCCCCTATCGGAGAAGGGAGGCGAGGGGCGCGGCTAACGGGGAGTAATAGAATCTATTAGCGGAAAGCCTATCTAATAAAGAATTAATATTATCTTTATATAAGCGATAAGTATATTAAACGTTAGATTATATTTATTAAGAATCTTAAAATATTATATATCTCCTCTAAAGTTCTTATAATACTTTTTAGGGATTTAGCTTTCTCGATTTTAATAGTATTATCTATAGACTTCTTATACTTATTAAATTAATTACGTACCTACTCTATATATATAAGGGTACCGTTAAACGTAGCTATATAAGCTTTAAAAAAATAGTAGGAAATATATTAATAGTAGCTAGAAAACTACCTATATCTCTTACTATACTCGAGATATAAATAGCGATATAATAGAGTATTAGCGAGGCTATATATTTTAATATTTATAGAGATTTCTAATTATAATAAATTAGTAGCCGAAATCTATATATAATATATAAGTAGGATATATATTTACTTATAGATTTATAATCTATATATAGTCGGGAGTAATAATTATATTTATAAACTATATATTTATACTTATTAAATATTATATTATAGGAATTTAGGGTATAATTCCCTATAATATATAAATAGTAATAGTAAGTATTCTCTATAAGCGCCTTAATATAAATAGTACTTTAAATAGTAATCTAGAACGCTAAGGGCTATATATATATTAGAGATATATATCTAATTATAGCTAGGATATTAATACTTACTACTAACTCTATTAAAATAGATCTAGTAAAAATAGAAAGAGATATAGCTTAAACTACTATTATTTAGATATTTATAATATATTTATAGTAAGTCTAGTAAATATTATAGTTAAGTATTATATAAGAAATATAAATAAAAGGACGAATAGGAAATTATTAAAAAAAAAATTATAGGGAAAAAATATAATAACTATATATAAATTATAAATATTATCTAGTAATTATTAATACTTTAAAGTTACGACGACCTTAATACGAACTCGTCGCGTATAACGAATAATAATAAAAACTATTAATAATTATAATTTATTATATTTATATTTATAAATACTCTATTTATATATTTATTATATTATACGCGTATATTTTATCTATATTATATTATAGTTTAATATTATTATATAGAAAGGACTCTTTCCCTTATATTCTTTTAGAGGTTTAAAAGGTTTTAATAAGCCTATCCTTTATTTATTAGATAAATAGATTTAAGAACGAATCCTTAGAGGGAGAATATTATATTAGTATTAAATTTAGAAGAGTTCTATATTAAGTAATTATTTAGTTAAGGCCTAACGTAGCTAATAAGCTTAGTAGACGTAAGTCTTAGTAAGAGAAGTTTAAGGAGGTAATTCCCCTCTCTCTTCTTTTAGATTCTTTAAGAATTAGTTTTATTATTAAGGTACTATATTTAATATATATATATCTACCTATTACTAGTCTTATATTGCTACAAGCACTCTAATAAAAAATCTTTACTAATATTTAAGAGCTTATCTTTTAATTCCTCTAATAACCCTTTCTCGTTATTTCTAGATTTAGGATCTTAGACTATCTTTATCGTAACGAACCGAATAGCCTTAGAATATATAATTATATTCTAGTCTCTATAATAGACTAACTCTAGTTTTATAATATTTCTAGCTATCTCCCTAATTAACGGATCCCTAATACGAATTAATAATAACCTTATCAAGATAAAAGCGTTAATACTATATAGCTATAATAGTCTAAATAGTAGATAGGGCTCTTTATATAGATCTTATCTTACTAGGAATATAAAGTATTTAATAGACCTCTAGATTCCTTTAATATATATATTAAATACTATATAGTACTTTAGGGTAGACTTAAAGAAGTCTATAGTCTATATAATAAGACCTTTAAAGTTTACTTTAGCTAATAAACGAAGCTTTACTTTAATTATAATAATTATTAACGAGTTTACTACGTTTATCTTAGAGCCCTAGTTAATCTAGATCTACTTACGAGCTAGACTTTACTCGGTACTACCCTTAGATCTTATAGATATTACTACTTAAAACGCCTTTTTCTTTTTTACTATAATATTTAGAAACTTAATATATATATTAGACTACGCTACTACTAAGTTTAATAAGACTTTTAGGACTTATACTATAGAGGGCTATAACTAGAGTAATAGTATAAATCCTTAAGACTATTAGAATTATTAAGCTAGTACGGATATCGGGGGCTACTATAATAGATTAATAATCTATAGAATAGTAGAAGGCTACTATAATAAATTAAAAATTTAAGGTATTAGATTAAAAGATTAAGATACTATAGGAGGCTATTATATTTATATAGATATCCTAGTATATTACTAATTAAGAATAGAGTTAAATTATTAGAGTATAAAGTCTTATTAGATAGACTTCTTCTTTTTACGCTTTTTTATTATCTAGATATAAAGTCTCTTAAGCTCCCTATCTATAGATAATAATTAGATTACTAAATTTAGTAATAATAACTCGATTTTAGTTTACTATAGTATAGCTCTAACTAATACTAAAGAATTATAAGATCTAGTAAGCTTATTAAATAATTTAACTAGAGATATAGGCTCCGCCTTTTTACTATTAACTCGCTTTTTAGACTTAATCTTCTAGCGAGTATTATTTACTTAGAATATAATAAGAAGCTAGGACTAAGGTAAATTAAATTATAAAGATTAACTAAGCTATTAGAATTACTATATCTAAGCTTAACTATATCTAGGACTATTAGGAATTTCCTCTATTCTAGGCCTTTTCCCGGGTCCGGATATCTTATTATAAAAGGCTTCGGCTAATATAGACTATACTCGACTTATACTCGATATACTATAAGTAATAGAATTTAATTAGAATATATAAGTACTAAATAGAGTTTATATACTAAAGCCTAATATTAATATCCCCTTAGAGGGGTCTAATAAAGGCTTCTATAAACTAATTCTTCTATTAAAGTCTCTAAAGCTAGCGGTAGTAAAGCTAATCTATATAGAAGTATTAAAGATAAGCTTATAAAGGTACGATTACTCTTAGATAAATAATAAGATATATATATATCTATTATCTTTTTTTACTTTTAGCTCCCTATATCTTATATATATAGGCTTATTAACTTTTAGACTATATAGCTTAGTACTACTAATATAAAAATTCTTAGACTTAGATTTATTAAGTAGATTCTATAGGGTAGCCCGGTAATTATTAGGACCTCTAGTAGCCTTCCGAAAATCGTTATAATCTTATATAGGCTTAGAGCGATCTAGAGGTAGATAATAACTTAGATTACTTCTAATATAGTTCTCTAGATAATAACTTATATAGCTATTAATACCTATAGTAGGACGAGTAGTATAATTACTTAATAGAGTACTCTATTAAAGGCTTCTACTAGGCGTATCTTCCCTATTAAGCTTATCTAGAAGTATATTAAGGCCTTCGAGATTCTAAACTAGAGAGGCTTTAGTAGGCTCCGTATTTATTTAAAAGGATAATATTAGATTATCTAGTTAATTCTTTAATATTATTTTCCTTAGCCTTTTACTCCTCTTTATCGAGCTTCTATATTATAGCCTTAGTACGTCTAGCTTTTTTAACTAAATTATAGATTTCTAATAGTAACTAATTAGGAGAGATAAGGCCTCTAATAGTCTTATATCTAATATCGGGATCTATAAGACTACGTAGAAAAGCCTTTATAATAGATTCTAATATCGCCGCCTTAAATATCTAAAGTACTAATATAGATTTAGTAATTTTACTAGGCCTATCCCTAGCTCCGATATATTATATTAGAACTATAAGTCTCTTATAGTATATAATTAAGGATTCGTTATATTATTAAAGCTCTAATAGCTCTATATTAAATAATATCGAAGATACCTTTATAGACTTAGTAGAAAACTAGGCGACTAGTAGATTTTAAAAGGCTTATATATTGTTAGGCTCAGGGGCAGTAGCGCTATAATGATAATATTGCCAAGTATTACGTATCCTCTTAGTATACGTAATATAGGTATTAGCTTAGCTTCTTAGCGAATAAGCTTAAGGAAGCGATTCCCCCCTCTTTCTTTTCTTCTTTTTTAAGAATTAGTCTTACTAGAATACTACTAGATACTTATATAGAAATATATCTATCCTTCTAATCTTATATTACTATACTAATCCTAATAATTTTAATTCTTCTACTCTTTTTAGGGGTAGTAATCTATAACTAGAATAGTAACTAATACTAGAGCGAATCCGCGACGCGTTAATAATACTAGCGGATTATCCTTATTAATAACTATTAGAAACTAGTACCGGAATATATAAGTCCCCTTAGTAGGTACCGGTTATATATCTAAACTCGAAGACGACGGATATACTCGTATAGAAACTAAAATAGAAACTAAAACTAAAACTAAAACTAAAATCGAAACCGAAATTAATACTAATATTAATACTAATACTAGTAATAACCCGTAATAAACGGTTAATAATTAGATAGTAGATACTACTCGAAGGCGAGATACCCTTATAAAGAACCGATAACTCTAAGATTTAATAGAGGAGATTTACGCCCTAGAACGTAGTAAAAAGTATATAGCCGATAGTACCTAGAAGAACGTAGGCCCGGTAAAGACGTAATATAATCTTCGGTCTAAGGACCTATAGATTTTTTATATAAAAAGTATTTAAGAATATTAAAATTAGATAAGGGACGTAGAAGACTAATTTAGTCTAACGCCTTAGAACTTTATTATCGAAGATAATAAGATCTAATAGTATAACTAATTTCTAGCCGAAACGCTAAAGGAATAATATTAAAATAAAAATATAAAAGATCTAGATAATATTTCTATCTAGCCCTAGTATATAGCCTTTCTACTAAACCTTATTAAGGACCTAGTAAATCGTAAGCTAGACGTTATTTAAGCGTATATTAATACCTCTTAAAGATAGAACTAAATAGTCTAAAAATTTAATATCTATCTAAATAGCCTAAAGGCCTAAATACTCCTTTATATAGAAGAGTAATAAATATTCTATTTCTTTACTAGACTAAAGCTAGAGATTCGTATAGCTATTACTAATATATAGATTATTTTAACTAGGCGAAACGAACTCGTATTACTAGTAATATAACTTAAAAATAATTAAAAAAGAAGGAATACTATCTATAAAAATAATAATATATTATTCTAAAAAGGGAACCGAGGTAATAAATAAAGATTTAACTCTATAAACTATTAAAATAGAGGTTAGATAAATAATAAGCTTAAGGAAAATAAAAGTAGTAATAAAAATAAGATCTAATTAAATAAAAAATTTAAGAAGAAATTTTTAAAGATAGTTTAATATTAGAATTATAAAAAGAAGGGATACTATATTATTAAGTATACCGCTCCGAAGGTAGAAGATACTAATAGTATACCGCTAAGGTTACTAGATAAATATCGGGTATACGCGGTCTTAAAAAAGGGAAAAGGTAAGCCCTCGTTAAAGACTCTATCTATACGAGGGTAGTAAAAGGAGTTATCTTATTACCTTTTTTAATATATAATAGATATATTATTAAGAAAGACTTAAAGGATTTAGTCTCTATATAATTCTATTTTAATAATAGAGCCGAGGTTAATATAATTAGTTAACGCTTCGTAATCGAATATAATCTTTATTATATCGAAGCTCCTTTACTAACCCTATAATAGATAGATAGGAAATCGGCTTATTACTATAATATATATATTATATTATATATAATTCGCGATAGCTAGATATACGAGAAGCGCTACTAATATACGTTCTATACTATTAATAAAGAAGGTCCGCCTTTAGTTTTAGGCCTTTTTACCTTAATAGAGGAAAGAATAAAAATAGATATAGTAGATTAAATATAGCGTTTTAGTATTAATTAGTAAGTTTATAAACTACTCGATCTAAATAAATTCGCGGCCTCGCTAAAAGGAGAAAAGACTATATATATCTTAATTATATTAATAATAGTAGCTTTAGAAGCGAGCTATTAGATTAGTACTACGGGTATAAATATATTTTACTAGGAAAGTATAGTAAAGATACTAGAAGTCCCTTAGAAACTTAAAGATTACGCTAATATTTTTTTAATTAAGGAAGTAGAAAAGCTTCCCTTTTATAAAGGATAGAATTATATTATTAAGATAACTATAGAACCCTTATTTAGCCCTCTATATAATCTATCGAATATAGAATTAGCTATACTACGTAGCTATCTCGATAACGCTCTTATAAAAGGATAGATTTAATATTCGACTAGTCCTATAGAAGCCCCTATTCTTTTTATTTTAAAAAAGGACGGTAGACTACGTTTATATATTAATTACTATAGGTTAAATAAGGTAATTATTAAGAATCGCTATCTATTACTACTAATTAGTAAGACTTTAGACCGCCTTAATAGTATAAAGTAATTTACTAAGTTAGATCTTAAGGATATATATTATCGTATATAGATTAGAAAGGGCGATAAGTAGAAGATAGTCTTCCGAATATAATATAGCTACTTTAAGTATCTAGTAATACTATTTAGTCTTACTAATACCCCTATAACGTTTTAAATATATATTAATAAGTTATTAAGTAATCTTATTAACTAATTCTATATTATCTATTTAGATAATATATTTATCTACTCCGAAACGCGGGAGGAATATATTAACTATATTAAATAGATCTTAAGTAGATTACGAAAGGTAAGTCTTTTTATAAGTTTAAAAAAATATAAATTCTTTACTACTAAAGTCGAATTCCTAGAGTTTATTATATTAATTAATAATATCTCTATAGATAAACGTAGGGTAACCGCTATCTAAGATTAATCGAAGCCTAAGAATTACTATAACGTTTAGGTATTCTTAGGGTTTATAAATTTCTATCGGAGGTTTATTTATTATTATTTATAGATTATAGGCCCTTTAATAGGTCTTTTAAAAGGAAGCGAAAAAGGAAAGAAGTTAGGTCCTTTTAAGTAGCTAGATAATGCTAAGATAGTATTTACTAGGCTATAAGCTATATTTATAACTATTTTTCTATTAAGATACTTCGATCCTAATCTTCTAATTTATATTAAAACGGATACTTCCGAATTTACCTTAATAGGTATTTTGACCTAGTACTAAGAAATAAATAAGTAGTAGTATCTAGTCACTTTCTATTTTCGAAAAATAATTAATATAGAGCGAAACTATAAGACTTATAATTAGGAGTTACTTACTATTATTATAATATTTAAATACTAGCGTTACTATTTAGAAGGGGTAAATAGCCTAGTTAAAGTCTTAATTAACTATAATAATCTAAAGTATTTTATAGATTAATCGAATTTAAATAGATAATAGATAAGATAGATAATAAAGTTAGCTAGTTTTAATTTCTTTATTTTATATTATTCTAGTAAGATAAACCCTACCGATATATTATTAAGACGTCCTAACTATAAGGACGAAAACCGTTCGATTAATAAGCTATTACTAATATTATAGTAGAAGCTAGTAACGATTAGTAGCTTATCGAATCCGATTTTTATAGTAATTTGAACTATATATTAGTAAGGTATAGATATTACCTTAGAAGGAAGTATAAATAGCGTAGACTAAGTATCTATTAAAATAGTATTTAGATTATTAATAACTATAGCTATATAGGAAATATATCTAAATATAGTATATTATTTAAGGACTAGGGAACCTTAGCCTTAAACTAGAAGGAGCGTAAGCGAGATACCGGCTTAATATAATCGCGATATAGCTAAGGTATAGTTTAATCCTATCGCTAGGACTATTAGTTATAAATAGTTCGTCCTACGCTTAGTAGCCAATATTTTAGTTATAAGCGAAATAGTATATAATCCTAATAATAAGCCTATCTATAAACTTATTAAGGTACTTTAATAAGAGGACGCTCTTATTACCTAATAGAAGGCTAGTAAAGCGTAAGGCAAGCGTAATAAGGATACCGGAGTGTCAGGAAACGATACGAGTGGTGTCATATGTATGGATAATAATATAATAATGTGTATGTAATGTGTGTGGAAGAAAGGTATCTACAGGAAGAATCCTCCTTATGAGGCCGCAATGCCAAGGCGCCAAGCCTCGCTAAGCCCTATGAGGCTCCGTATATATCCTGTAGAGGATATCCGTAATAAGTGCCCGTAAAAAAGAAAAAAGGCTATGCCCCTATAGCTATTAGCGATAGCGAGGTAGTAACGGTAAGGTATATAATAGTAGTATTATATCTTATTATACTAGGTTAGTAATTATATATAGTAGAAGTAAGAAAATCGTTAAAAATAAGTACTTTTGGTATATCTTTCTCCGCCCGTAGATTACGAATAGATCTATATAATTTAGATCTATAAAAAGAAGCCGAATAGCGTATTATCCAAGGATTTATTGAATTGAAACTAATTTAGTAGGGCTAAATCCTGACTAATAATAGTGTTTCTATACTTAGTAGTAGTAAGTATATCCCTTTTAGTTATACTGGTAGTCTTTATCTATAGTAGTCTAATTGGCTATTACTTTAGTACCTCTACCGTTATAAGTATTACCGTATTGGTAAGGTATATACCCCGGGGGTTAGAAAGAGGGGTAGGTATAGTAGCTATTATTTAATAGATTATATTCTAAGTCCTCCTGATTATATAGATTAATAAAGTAAGCCTTTAAGGCTGATAGGGCCGGTAGTAATTGCTACGGAGCTGTATTTGGGGGCGGAGCGGGGTTACGAGGCCATTGTTACTATATACGAGGAGGCTATTGCTTCTGGGGAGGTCTCTGATTATTACTATATTGATTTGGTGTAGGCTCGGTGAGAAAGTAGTCTTTTTTCTTACTATAATAGTAATATATCTCGTACTACGTATACTTCTTGCCTTCTAATTACTTAATAAACTTAGAAATAGAAGTATTATATCTCGGAGTAATAAGGCTTATTCGTAATTGCGATTCGAAGTAGATATAGGTAATAGTAAGGCGCTTATGCTGAGGCCGATTATTATAGCGAGTAAGGCGTAAAATCTCGTGTACGAAGGCTATAGGGTCTTTCTTAGTTACTATATCGATTCGAGTATAGTAAGTCTACTCTAATTAGTAGAGTATATCTATAGGGGCCGGCCGGAAGCGTTGAATTAATATATTAATCTATATTCGTATAGTGCGTATATTAGAAAGTATGACTTTATTATTAGGATCGAGCTCTACTTCGTACTAGTCCTTAGTAAGGCCTCGGAGTTATAGGTTGATATTTAATTGGACGAGTAAATAGCCTCGTAATTCGGCTACTTAGTATATACGATTTGTGAACGTATATACGTTATCTACTATAGGATTGAATATCCCTAGCTCTTCTCCTCGCTAGCGAGTAGTTATAGTATTATTTATAGGCGGAATTGGATCGTTATAAGGAGAAGACTAAGAAGTATTTAGTTACTCTAGAGGCTATAGAGTGGGTATAGGGGTATTGACGAATCGTAGGTTTAGTAGTACTATTATTTGGTGTTATTTAGAGCTATTTTTTATAGTTATTGCTGTAGTGACCGCTTGAGAGACTGTCTAGATAATAGTATTGTTTATAGAGGTTTTTACTGCGGCCGAAATTATTGCTTATAATAAGGCTACTTACTCCGCTGTGAAACTAGGTATTAGGCTAGGATTTGGTGATAGATTTGTATTGATAAGAGAGATATCTTCGTGCTCTGGGTCCTCTTGATTGGCTTTTAAAGTAATACTAGTATTACCTATATTGCCTGTATTACGATTACCTCTAGGTATAGTAACTAGTCTACTAAAAGGATTACCTTTTTAACGAGTAGTTTAGAGTCCGATTAGGTGCTAGACGAAGGCTAGGTAGGCGAATATACGGAATTAAATCGACGTGTTAGTGAGTGGTGTAAGAGGCCTCTGGGTATTGTAGGTACTGGTATTAGGGACGGCTTTAACAATTACTTATGCGCTAGGAATTGAATCGACTAGGTGTAGCTACTATTTGTTAGGAAACGATACGAGTGGTGTCATATGTATAGATAATAATATAATAATATGTATATAATGTGTGTGGAAGAAAGGTATCTACAGGAAGAATCCTCCTCATGAGGCCGCAATGCCAAGGCGCCAAGCCTCGCTAAGCCCTATGAGGCTCCGCACATATCCTGTGGAGGATATCCGTAACACGGAGCTTAGATAATAGATAGCTAGGGGCTACTATACTATAATAGTAGACTATATATCCCTAAAGAAGCGTCTATCTATAAAGAGCTAATAAAACGCTATTATAACGACCTTTTAGCGGGGTATTTCGGGGCTAATAAGACCTCTAAATTAATTAGTAGAAAATACTTTTAGAAAAGTATAAAAGTAGATATTAAGAAGTATATAAGTATCTATAATATCTATTAAAGGGTTAAGGTAAAACGCTATTACCCCTATAATAAATTAGAAACGTTACTAATCCCCTTAAATCTATAAAAAGAAATTATAATAGATTTTATTACTAATTTATCTCCGAGTAAGTAAAACGATATCGTTTATAATTCGATTCTTATAGTAGTAGATAGGTATACTAAAATAACCTACTATCTTCCTACTATTAAGAAAGTTAATACTATAGAGTTTAAAGAAATCCTAATACGAGAGATCTTTATAAAATTTAGAGCCCTATAAGATATTATAATAGATAGAGGACCTATCTTTATAAGTATATTCTAGTTAGAAGTATACTACTAGATATAGATTAAATACCGGCTAAGTACCGCCTTCTATCTATAAACTAATAGGTAAACTAAAAGGTAAAACTAGATACTAGAGTATTACCTCCATATATACTACTTAGATAATTAAGACGACTAGATAATATTATTACTAATTATAGAATTCGTATATTAGTAAAATAGTTATATAATAATCAGGTATAGTCCTTTTAAAGTAATATATAGGTATAACCCTAAAATAGAACTATATTATAAGGACGAGGCTATCGAAGGAGAGATATCTATAGTAAAAGAACAAGTTAAAGAAATTAATTTAATTAGATAAGATCTAGTAAAACGCTAATAAAATATACTTAAGATATAAGCGAAGTCCTATAATTAAATTTACTAGAAGTAAGAATTTCGAGAAGGCGATCTAGTATTATTATTAGCTAAGAATCTAAAGTAAAAAAGGCTAAATAAGAAGCTTTTAGATAAAGTAATTAGACCTTTCCGTATTAGAAGATAAGTAGAGAAGTAAGTATACTATCTATAGTTACCCCCCGTTTACTATATTTACCCTATCTTTTATATATTATTATTAGAGCTATACTAAAGGAGAAAGAGTAATATAAATATTTTAGAGTATCTAGCTCCTAATTTAATAGATAACGATAAAATTAGTAAAGTGGAAGAAATCCTAAAGAAACGTATACGAAAAGGAGTCCTAGAATACCTAGTACGCTAGGTAGGCTATCCTAAAGAATATAACTAGTAGATTACTAAGGATAATATAGATACTCTAGATTTAGTCGATATATTTAATAAATAAAAGTTATATAGGTAAAATATACGATTAGTATATAATTCTCTATTACCTTAAGGGTAACGACTAAGAGGGCCTAAGACCCTATAATAAAGTAAATATTAAGACCGCCGAAGCGATATCGCAAAATATAATACCCGAAGATAGATATACTAGTAATATATATATATAATACTACGCCTACTCTCCCTCTCTAATTACTTAATTCGCTCTAGTGGCCCTTTCCGTAGATAAGTTTAGTCTATCGGAGGGCGAATTTAAATAACTACTATTAGAACTCGAACCGTTACTCTTAGAAGGTAAGGGTAATCCTATAGGAGGCTATATATTATCGAGAGGAGGTAAACGATTCTAAGAAATATTAGTTATAACGCCTATAAAATATATAGATAATATAAGAAGGAAAGCGATAAATATATTATATATTATAATATATTTAAGATAGTTTTAAGAGTCGCGTAGATCCCCCTTAAGGTCTTAGCTTTAGTAATTTAAATAGATAAAGAATCTAGTTTCTTTACCTTTCTAAATCGTATAGCTACGCATTAGATAGCTATTAAGTACCGGTTAAACTCTATAGTATAGCGTTTAAGGTACCGAAGGGGGTAATATATAATATATTCTAAAATAAGACTATAACGGATAGAGATAGCCCGGGTTTAGTAATTATATATTAGATCGTTAGCTAAGTTATAGATTCTAATATTTATAGGTAGCTACTAGAAGTTAGTAGTAGATATAACCGTAAATAATACTACTCGCGTTACTAGAACGCTAGGAAAAACTTACTAATACGTAATCCTTTCTTAATTAATAGTAATAGTTATATTTAGATACTATATAATCTTTAGTATTAAACTATATATTATAAGAATAAAGGTTAGTTCGCTATACCTATTAGAGGTACTAGTAATACGTATTCTCTATAAGAAGAATATTAGGATTATTATACTACCTCGTAATAGCTAGGCAATTACCCTAAGAATATATAAGTAATATCGGGTTAATAATGTTTAAAACTTACGACTAAGGGTCTATTTAGGGGATTAATAGAGATCTCCGGAAAAACTAAAGACGCGCTATCTAGAAAAGGAGCCCCCGCTTTACGATAGAAGCCTAATAGAAGTATACGCTAGCCGCCTAGTAGGGTAATATACTTACCCCCGGAAAAAGTTATATTATATAGAGGATTAATAACTAGATTTTAGATTAGAGTAGAAGACTAGTTAGTAATAGACTAATTTAAAGTCTATACGCTATTAGTACCCGCTAAGGTTAAAGTAGATATTTTAGTAATAATTATCTAAATAGTCTACTACGTCTTATTTTAAGGTAGTAAATTAATATAGGGGATATAATTTTTACTATTTTTACTTAGGATAAGATAATAGGATTTCTTCGATAAAACGCCTACCTCGCGTATATAAGGGAATTTAAATATTAAGAACGGAACCCTAAGTAGATATATAGCTAGGGTTATCTTAAGTATTATAATTAGAATCGGATATCGTAAATAAAGAAGATAACTCCCTAGTATAAATAAGGTAATAAAATAGTATTTAGGAATTAAAGTATTAATAAAGATATATTATAGAAGTAAGAAAAATAAACCTAAAATTATTAGATTTTATATCTAAGATTTTATTATTAGCTTTACTAAATATTAACTTTACGCGTTACTTAGTACCCGCGTAACGATAATAAAATATATTATTTAACTACTAAAATAAAAATACGCTTTATTTACTATTTAGATTCGCGTAAAATACGTATTATAATTATTATACTATAGTAACTCTTTCCCTTCTTTTTCTACTAGGTTTTAGGGTTTTAATAAGTATTAGATATAGAGATATAGATTTAAGGATAAATCCTTAGGAGGGGAGATAGTTATTAGATTTAAAGATAGTAGCGCTATAATAATAATATTACTAAGTATTACGTATCCTCTTAGTATATATAATATAGGTATTAGTTTGGCTTCTTGGCGAATAAGCTTAAGGAAGCGATTCCCCCCTCTTTCTCTTCTTCTTTTTTAAGAATTAGTCTTACTAGAATACTATCAGATACTTGTATAGAAATATATCTATCCTTCTAGTCTTACATTACTATATCAACCCTAACATATATCTATCTTTTTTAAATTATCTTTTACGAGGATCTTTATAGTCTACGAGTAAATTTCTATCTAGTTTAAGATATCCTCTATTAATAGGAGTTTAAATATCTAGATAAATTAGTAGAGTAAGACCTTTTAATCTATAATATAATTCTTAAGTTTCTAATCTAATTTTTTTAGCTATTTAGTCGCTAGTATATCTCTACTATTATAGTATCTATATAATTTAAAATCCGCTCTAAATATTACTATAATAGGTAGTAAGGGTAGATATAAGAGCTAAGAGAGCTAAAGGGACTAAGAGAACTAAGAGGCTAGAGAGGACCGAGGCGAAAATAATAAAGATAAAGGATATAATAATAGTAAGGATAGTAATAATAGCCCTATAGAAGCCTCTAGAAGATTATAAAAAGTAGAATTAATAGAATAATAAGTAGGGTAATAAGTAGAATATAATAAGAGTCTTATAGAGTAAATTCTTTCGTTAAGTAAATATAGTACGTAACCTATAGATATATATAGAGTAAATAAATAATAGATAATAAATAAAATAAGGACTTTCGAGGCCTTAATAAGGGTCCGGGTATAACCTCCACTAAATACTAGGATCCGGATCGTAAGGGTAGGAAGGATAATTATATTTCTATATAGAAGGATCCACTATATACTACTATACTAACTAATCACCAAGCCACCCATATAAGGAAGCCACTAGGAGCCCTATGGAAGGCTCCTGCAGACCAAGCAAGTGCACCACATCACGGGAATATCGCAGCTATTATTAAAAAATGTGTGCGAGATATCGCAAGCTCTGTGCACACGCTAATATCGCTTTGTCTCCCAGCGATGCTTGTCTGTTAATCGCCTCCAGGTATCTGATTTGCTAGAACCAAAGTCTTGTTCGTCTTCACTCTGCGTTCATTTGGGCTATTGTGGCGGAAAATCGCACTTGCACTCCGTCTTTCAGCCAGATCTGTACCAGTGGAAACGCTGAACATCATCTTGAATTGAGAAATTGATATTGAAGCTTAGCTACTCCGTTGGTCGATGAGGGTTTGCAGAACATTGCCCCAGAATGACAGTCGAATGCCGCTAAAGTGACTCGCAGTACACGGATTGGTTGGGTAGGGGTGTCAACCTCTATTAAGATACAGAATAAGCATCTCCACACTCGATAGATCGCGCTAATGCTTTCATATAATCGCGTGTTTCTTGGATGTCTCCCTATACGAGCGCTCCTTGTTCGTTACCCGTACTGCTAACGCCAATGACTACAAGGACAGTATTCCATAGATGACATTAAACTTGCTCTATTCTAAGGTACCGAAAAGAGAGCGAAGCGGACGCGGACGTACAATGCATTCATCTAGTGCGCGTCGAAACAATGTCTCCATACCTCCTAAAAGAACCCGAGCTCCAAGAAAACGCCGCTCGATAAACGACCTGAGTAATTGAGCAGAAGAGAGGAAGAGCAAAAGTTTGCTACTGAAGATCTGGTGAAGTAGGCATCTGAAATTGAAAAACCAGCCAACGCAAATCACTCCAGCAATCTAGTCTTGACAAGAAGTTTAGGGATCTCCCTGCAGGATCTCGCGGATCGCGGCTCGAAGCGTGTCTGCGTACTCTGTCTGCATATGCTAGAAGCATGTCTTCGCAAAGCAGATACCAAAAGCACGCCAGGCCGGCTTAGTCAAGCGACTGAGATATTCGCTACAGGCGTGAGTTAATGCTTGCACCAAGCATTCACTAGAAACTTCAGAACGGGCTCTGCCGCCGTTGTCCTCGTCCAGGAGGAAATCCTGGAAAGGATTCCAGAAATGGATGATGCATCGAGAACAGTTGTTCAAAAGGGCTGCGCGTGAATGCCGGACTTCCCCTTGGATCTAGACCTACGTTCTGTCGGCTATGGTTTGGAAAGCTTTCTTGACGAAATCGGTGTCGTTGCTGTGGCGTTCCAGGAGTTGCTGGTGGCGACTTTTGCGCAACAGTAGCTGCACTAGTAGCTGGCCTTCTTTGTTGTTCAACTTTCTCGTACATCTCCTTGGCTTCCTTGAATTCATGAGGCAGCACCGTCTCCAGCCCTTTCCCATGTTTTATTACATATCCAAAGTGTTCGCTGGCTTTCAAATGATTTTTTGCCTTGAAATAGTTGCGACCAAGAGCCAACATAGTTGTCAAAGTATCTAATTTCTTCGTCGTCAATGTTTTCGTGTTGTCCGGAACCTCCTTGAGCTGTTCGCTGAGGATAGCTTCTCGTTCCTTGATCATGTCGTCATTGTTCGCGCGCAATGACACTAGAGTATTACGTGATGCTAGGTATCTGTGGTATTGTTGAGGGGCCACCCTCAATTTGATTTTCCAAATTCGCAACACTAGTTCGCGGCTTTTGAGAGCTACGTCTTGTGGATCATTGCGACGGTGCTGCACAAGCGCTTTCCTCTCCAAAGCCTCGATTGCCTCGTCTGTTCTGTAGAATTCATGCGTTGTTGTACATAAAAAGGCATTCGAACGCCCTTCGCACCGTCCTCTGTCGCCATGTTGGCAACGCCTGAGATGGATTTGTGCAGCGAATCGCTGTTTGCATTCAATCACTTCGTTGCATACTTTCAGAGCTTTGTCTCTCATGCCTATCACCTCACAGTTATAGGCGAAATTCAATTTTGCCCTCATTAACGGCGGAAAGTCAGCTGGGATCCGGTGACTGAGCTTATCCCATTCCTCCAGCACTTCATAGCGTAGTGAATAGGCACCTTCGAACTGTCTTTCGCCAATGAGACTTAAAGCGACATGTTCTGTTGCTATTAGAGTATCAGGATGCCTTTTGTCTGGGTCTGTGCGCTTGCGTTGTGTTAAAACTGCTCTTCGGTGTTTTAGAGCTTCCTTATGCTCCCCAACAAGCGAGTACGCATTAGCGAGCTCAGTTTGCGATTGCAGGAGCTCAGGATCGGCCTCATGAGCAATTTTCCGATGTGCCTCAAATACTTCATGGAGAATCGGGACAATTGCAGCCCATTCTCCAAGGTCAAGCAGGCTGACAGCTGTTTCCCGCTTATCTATCAAAAACATGCGCTCAATATCTCTGCGGGTAGGGTGTCTACTATGTATCTCTTTTGTGAGCTTGAGCACTTTGTGACGTCTTTCCAAAGCCTCCTGATGATTCCCGAGTTGACGGGCGCTTTGAGCAAGCTCTCTCATACAGCGCAAGTATTGCCGATACTGACCATCACTTTCCTCGTGAAAGCTCGGATGGTTTGCTATCTCAAATGCTGTTTTGCGATGTGCTAGTGCTTCTTGATGCTGCCCAAGATCTGTGAAACTATCCGCTAGCAGTCCAAGACAAGCGACATGGTGGGAACGATCACCAGATAGGCCAACTTTTGAGCAAATACTGCTTCTTAGGTGACTAGCCTGGGTGTAATAGCCTCTGCTCGAGTATATATCCGCAAATAAGGCTGCTGTGAGGCATTGCTCGTCCGCGAGTAGACATGGAATTTCACATATGTTTTTGACACCAAATTTGCTTGAGAGTATGTGATCAATGTGAGAAACGAGATCATGGCTCATAGGCTGCTGCTCACGGTAGTTCGCTGCTAAAATTGTGGTAGCTTTGATGTACCAATCGTTTCGTTCCGATTCGGTCATGGACTTGTAAATCCAAGCATGAACTAATGAGTGAACAGAAATCACCGGCCACTTGGCATCTTCATCAGAATCTGAAGGCTCGTCGGAGGTCACGAGCGAATACGTCTCCAAGAAAGCTAAAGACCTTTCAACATTCGACTTGATGTGAGCCCAGTCTTTGGAATCTTGAAAATTTGATTCCCCTGGTGCCGAAACTTCGATCCAGGGTTGCTGTCCACCGTCAAAATCAGGGTCCGAAGCGACCTGGTAGCGATGTTCCCACGCATCATGAAAGATCTGGTGTGAAATGTGCTTATGATACAGGAAAGCAAGCAGACAGAGAATGTTTCGAGCAGTCAGGGCGTAGGAGTCATTGAGTGCAGAGATTTCGTCAAGCGTCATCTGGAAAGTCGCTCCCACGGACCGTCGATAGCCCGTAGGATCGTTGTTTTTATCCTCGATGGTCTTGAACACATAATCCCTCCACTTTCGATGATAGTCACCGATAGTCTGAGTACGTCTATTGCGGATGAATGAGCCCGCAATGCAGATGGCAAGAGGGTGTCTGTGTAGCGAATCCACCAATTCTCTTGCAGCGTCATCGTCGGTACGACTGTAGGGCTCTTTCCTGTCGCAGAGTTTGAGCAGTAGCCGAGATGTGTCGTCCGTCGATAGCTCGTCGATCTCTATATTTGTATCTATACAGTCAAAAGCCCTCTGAGCTGAGAGTAGGATGAAACCGTTTCCATGTTCTGGTAGATACTTGGGCAGATCCAGTTCGCTGGCGGAAACATCGTCGAAAACGAGAAGCCACCGCTCCGTCTGCTTTTCAAGCCATTCTATGACGTCTTCATGAGCCGATGTTGTAGTAGAACGACCAATTTTCTTGGCCACCATCTCGAAACCCTCCTGCACATTCTTCTCGCTAGATCCGTCGATCCAAAACTGGTGGTCAAAACTATGCACAATCAGCATTCTGACTCTGCAGGAGGCCGTTGCACTCACGAGTCTTCTTCGTCCTTGAAAAACTTCAAACACGCTTGACTTTTCCCACTGCCCCCAATGCCGTGTACAAGGCAACTCTTCGGCACGCCATCTTCCATGGGACTCGTGCTACATATGCCCTCAATTTTTGCGTGAAGGATTGAACGGTGAATGTAAAACTTTTGAAGCCGACGGCCCATCGGACGCATCCTGAGTCTCTGGTAATATCGTAAGTTGACTAGGCATGTCAATGGCTGGTGGTCCTTCATGGGCTATCGTCACCTGAGAAGCGCCTCCAACCCGAGGCAGCTGGACCATCTCATGTATGCGAATAATGATGGATTGGTAAAGATCGTCTCTGTCTTTGAATTTACACATATCGACGTGATTGCTCGACACGGAGATCTGGCTCTCATTAGGATAGTCGAGTCTCGCGGCGAACTGATCGACAATCTTTGTCAATCAGTAAAATGTCTCGACCAGTAGTACACACACTCACGAGGTGATCAGTTCCTTTCACAGGTTGTTCTTCGAAGATGCTGATAAACTTCCACGAGGGGGCACTGTGTCTGAAAGTCTCGCTTATCCTGCTCAGGATCTCACTCCCTGGCCGCAATGCATTGACCAACTCATTATGTGGTCTACGCATCATAGAACTGACCACGCGTGATATTCTGTTGCCCAAATCCGCCGTCGTACTACCACGATGTGGAGTGCCGAAGAAAACTATTCCTTTTGTACTTGAGTAAGCCAAGTCCTGATATTCCGGATTATTTTTGGCGATACCGAGAGCCTGCCTGATAATGAGACTATAGCTGAGTATTGATAACGCTTTAGATCCTTACATCTTTGACAACGATGCCTCCAAGAGAGTGGGTGATGAAGACTAGAGGGCGCGACTGCAAGAACCAATTAGATGCTTGAAGGGGTTGTGCGTTGATGTTCGTCTTCTGACGTACCGCACAATCGTGCCTCCGAACTTTGAGGCTATTCAGAAGCTTCTTAGCTACGTCCTGGATGTCCTGAGCGAATTTCTCTATGATGATGGCGGACGGATATTCAAAGGTCATGATCCGCGCCTGTCGACAGTCGTCAGGAAGGAAATCCTTGATCCAACATTTATTCGACTCATCATGAGTCCACGATCCATAGGCGTCGCCGCCCAAACCGTGAACGGCAACGATGCTACGACTGTCAGTAATGTTGTAAAAAGCTGGCTTAATGAGATCGCTGCATACTCAAATTCTGGCCGCGTGGTGCTATTCGATTTCGTGGCGATGACCTTCAAAGACATAGTTGATGTATAAAACGAGATGCACTAGACCCTGTAACAGCTGGACAGCCTGGACAAGACGCTTTGTATATATGATTGATGGGCTTTTGGGAGGCACTTATGGAGGATTTGTGACGGCCTCATCAGCGCTAACAGCACTGCCGCAAGGTTTTAGGGGTTGCGTCCAAGAAAGCTGCTTAACGAGGTGAGCTAGGTAATTGCCCAGATGACACAATAGGAAGGTATATGAAACATACACATCGCCGAGGATCTCCGCGAGCAAGACTAACCTGGCTTGGCAGGGATGTGCATGCATTGACCTGCGGGTTGGACATGAATGACTTCTGCTCAGGAGCACACGTGCTTATATAAGAACATGGTTTGAGTAAACGGATGGAGCGGGTAAACACTGAAAAGGGGATAACGACCAATAATCCAACTCCATTGGCAGATATTTTACTTTTCTTTTGTATCTTGCCACACTGAAATGGATCATGTAGGGTTGTCGAATAGGAAATTCTGATACTCGCGTGTGGATGCCGCCTACTTCTTTATGAGTCGTGGTGCATGAGCGGTGCACTTGTTGCATCTCATTCGTCGCTAGGGAGCTGACAGGCCATTTGATCTATGGAATGAATAATGAATCCCTTGATAGCAACTGAAGGCTGGTCCAGGTTTTTGAACGGTTGAACCAATCTCCTGGGTCCAAACCCCGCTCTTTCCATCACCATGACCAATGAGACGAGAGAGCTACCCTCCTATCCGTCCACAGATAGCCCAAGATTATTCATGGATGCATCGTAGTTTGGCGCGACTGATAAGCAGTCAAGGCCCACTTCCAGGCGAACAACTTGGTCCTGTGCAATGATTTGAACATCACATTGAGGCTCGCTGCCCGCCCGCAAAGCGAATCGATATTGTAGAACAGCCGTCCATTCCCATCATTGTTATATTCATCCTACGATTATCGTCAATTCGGGATACATTACCTCAAAATTGCTGCTTTCGACAAGTCAAGATGGCGCCGACATGGGAATCACCTTATTCCTCTACGAGATCAAACTCCAGGGAGCGATCGCGCGAGCGAAAGCAGAGCTCCGCCGGTATCTCGAAGGCCAATAAAACCACATCCGCAAGCGATGAACGAGGCAGATCTAGGGGCTCCGTTTTTGGTGCAGGGTTTACGTCAACGTCGACCAAGAAGGTAGATTCAATGCCGGCAGGGTAGCTTTCGAACATAACTGACAGAGTCTTCGTTCAAGGACAACAAAGGGACCACGACGACCTACGAATCCAGTTCATGGTGGGGGCGGCGCTGACGACCGCCTTTCAGAAGCCTACCTGGCCTTGAGTCGTCCTCCTAAAGTACTGAGTCAAGAGCAAAACATCGAAGTGGGCAATAGTTGCAAGTCAAGAGCAGGAATCATATTCCTTGACGTGAGCGTGATTGCGTTTTGATTGTAAGCGAAAGAAATTGATTTGGGGCGCTGTTCTGTCGGTTCGAACGCAAAGGAATGGCTGATAAAGATTGTTGCACACTGACCTCAGTATTCATCACTGGCCTCTCAATTTTCCACTCGATTTATTTAGCAAATGCATCCTAAATTTAAATATGAAGGGCAGCTCCCACTATCGGTATATTCACCAAGACATTTGAGAAGGTGAAACGCACAGAGATCATCATTTGAAAAGATTTCACTTGCTCACTGTACATATCTCCCCAATATAGCCATGTCCGCTGCACTTAACCGCCAGGCTCGAACCTGAAGGACTCTTGACCTCCCTCTGACATATATGACATAGTGAATTCCTAAATTCGCCTTCTCCAAATCTCTTGTACCATTTGACCTCGATCATCTCCAATTTCAGGGATATCCGTGCAAACGACGTGACGTAAATCGTTCTGCGTACGTGATCCTTTGATCATCGTTGATAGCGTAATCTCAGATACTGATACCTGATGAGCAGATCCGAGGAGGCTTTTGAATATGTAGAGAGAGGGGCACTTGACTCAGCCTTGCTGGAGCGAAGTGCAATAAGGCCTGCGTGTAGATTTACCCAGAATGGTAGGGGTCTCGAGACACGCAAATTCTGATGTTTAGTTCGGCAAAATCGAAGGAACTTCCCAGGCCTTGCTCTTGTGGGGTAGGCCACTCTGATAAAGTGGCCAAGTCATCTTGTCGTAGCTGGCTGATGGTAGATTTGGTGCACACAGCGACTGCAATATGTATGCCCATTCTCACTGATTCAGCGTGTTTCGATCAATGTACGGTCTGCTACTCCACGAAGTCTGGCTTCTGGTTATATGCCGTCGTAGTCCAGTCAATGAGATGTGGAACAATTTTCGAATCCTTCTCTTTCATCACATCGATCAAAGGTGGCAGTGTGGCGGCTACTATAGCTGCGTGATAGCTTTCGTTCCCTCTCGTCTTCCTTTTCTGCGTCACCAGTTTCGAAGGCGAGAGCACTGTCGGACGCAATGTAAAGGCACTGCTCTATCCAATATTCACCGAGCTGCTTCTTTGCAACGAGCGCTCGGAGCTTTCGGAGCTTCCTAAGAACTGTCACATGAAGCTTGATCAATCTACAAGTTCCCTCGTTCTAGTACAATTATTGGCTGACTAAGCGCGGAATGAAGCCGCTCTCGGAGTCGACAATTCATCGTTGATACAACTAGAGTACACAGTAATGGTCGAATTCTGCTGGAATAGCGGTAGAAAGTGGTCGGATCCCAAGCTCATCTATGCTGTTTGATGGACCACTTATGGCAAATCCACATACGCTCCTAGCAGCAGTCCGCCATGCTTCTAACGCAGATATTCCTGCTTTACGCATACTGCTTGAACGCCCGGATGCCCTGGAACTTGAGCTAACGCTACGAATCCTCCTTACATTCCTACCCGGCGGTACAGAGCCTGGGCTATACGTGGACTTCCTCCGCGAGCTTCATGATGCCCACTCAGATGTTGGTAGCCATTGTATCCCAAGCTTCACTCAGCATACAGAGCATGACATATCAGACGATGAAGCTCGCGTCCGGGTGCGAAGATTACGCCTGACTCCTCTCATATGTCCCAAAGCCCGTTATGATCAAGATACAGATATTCTTACACTTTTTCTGTTGCGCCAAGCCCATAAGATAGACGCAGAGATTGGCTCGCTCGATCTTGTCTGTCAGCTATTAGAACCATTCCTCAATCATTCAGAGGTCCTACACATATGGATGGTTTCAAATCTTCTACCACTACTACGTCTAGACTACCAGTATTATCCCCAGCCTGGAATTTCTCATTCTTTGGAAGAATTCGAAGGTCTCGATGGCAGCACTGCCGTCCATTTACTACTCTCAAAGGCCGCCCAAAGAGATGATCAAAGGGACACAAGTGACGCTGGAAGAGACTTAAGAGCGCTAGTGGGTCCATGGATGTACGGGGAGAACACAAGGAAGCGGCGGAAGCTCGGTCACGGTAGAAGAAGACAAAGCTTGATCACTGCGGCTCGTTCTGCAGGAGATAGATCTACCGAGGAAGAAGAGCGGCTGAGCAGTGATTGGGCTCATGTCAACGAATGGCTTTTGGATTTGGGACTTCGGGATTTTCCACGAGCGGCAGATGCTACGACACAGTGGGATGGGCCTCATGATGTTGACTACGGAGAATGGGGGGCGGGAATACAGGAAGTCGATAAGGAAGGGATACAAAAACAGACTTGGAGATATTCACAAGCTGCTTTGGCTGCTCTCTACGCAACAAACGACAGCTCACTTGAGACTATCATTGCCTCTCACCGAGTGCTACTGCAGGCAGCAAGACTAGTAGAGTTGGACGAGCCGCCAGATCTCAAAATGTCCGACGCGCCCTTTGCCAGTGGGATATCACAGGAGTATCTGCAAAGTCTTTCACCAGCCTACCTGCTTCATAACGCTCTTCTGCGA
The DNA here is from genome assembly GCA_013423325.1 of Usnea hakonensis. Taxonomy (NCBI): domain Eukaryota; kingdom Fungi; phylum Ascomycota; class Lecanoromycetes; order Lecanorales; family Parmeliaceae; genus Usnea; species Usnea hakonensis. The sequence continues at coordinate 26,589 of BLJB01000162.1, read as the reverse complement.
TCCCCAAACCCTTTCACATCTCCTTCGCCTCCCGCCGTTTCCTTGTTCAATCTTGTACTTACCTCGCGCTACAAACTGTTCAACCTTGGGAACATTAAAACAAGCAAAAGTGTGGCAGATTTAGCTTTCTTCGGTACAAAAACAGACCAGGTCGCAGAGCTGAAGAAGACACTCTACACACTGAAGGCTGAAAAGATGGATGAAAAGATGTGGGCTTCCATTCGAAGGCAGATGTTGTGGCTACAAAATTGGGAGCTTCACTTGAACGAAGGAGATGAAATCCGCGGTATCTTCAGTAAAGTTACGAAGACTGACATGGAGGTTGAGTTGTTACGGGCGATGTTAGAAGGGAGTTGCTACGGTCTTGCTGAAGACATTTATTGCAAGCAGAAAACCCAACCCATTTCCATGGACAATGTGGAAAGCACAGTCTTGAACGCAGCGTTGTCTGCCTATGACGCCGCTAGTAACGGCAACAGAACAAGAGGTGGTGTTCGCAAAGCGTCGGAGATTATCTCAACCTTTCGCAATTATTTCCTGAGATCGATAAATTTCGCACAGACTACCGCACTTCTTTCTGCCACACACGCCATGTCGTTCTACTCGCTCACTCTTCAACACGGCGTTCCGTTTCAGCCAGTGAATATACGAGCTCACAAAGATCCAATGTCCCTAATAGGCAAAATATTGAATCAAAATCCACAGAGCTATTCCCATCTCGACAATCTCCTAGAAATTGGCCAGAACCTTGTGATGGCAGGTCTTACAGACAACATACAGGACTCATTAGCGGCTTCTCATACCCAGAGAGATCCCCAGCAGCAGGCGCTCATCGCAAGGCGGAGGATCACTCGTATGGCTATCGAGGCTGCACTGAGAGAGGACGACTTTGATACAGCCTATTCCTATGTGGTCAACCGTCTGGCAGCTGATCAGCCAAGACCGAACACAACGGACTTCCAACAGGGCTCTCCGACTGTGCAAGATGATACTTCATGGCGAGCAGCCTTTGCAGCAGGCCGTTATCCTACGAGCAATACTGGCAATTCTGCGCTACGACGCCTGGAGCAACGCATGGAGCTCCTCTCGCAAGCATTGCTCTTAGCACCATCGTCAGCTTTGTCTGAAGTTTTGACGGTGTGGCAAAGATGTGAGCAGCAAGTGACTGCGCTGATTGCAAAGGAGACAGAAGAAGAGCAGAAATGGGATGAGAAGGGAGACCGCAAGGTGCCTGGAGAGTTCGCTGCGGATGCGAGTCCTATCTCACAGAATGCTCGCGATCCAAGCCGAAGTGCACTGGTTGAGGAGGCGCCTATGGGACTGTTCGATATGGCGAGGGGGGCCGCGGCTACACTCAGCAAAAACGCCTTTCCTCTAAGAGAGACCCAGAAGACCGCATCAAAATTTGCAAAGAGCTCACACGACAGGCCCATGAGCAGCACTAGTAATGGGAGCAGTGATGAAGGGAGTGTCGGTGGAGCAGGGGGACCAGGCAGAGTGAGGAAAAGGGATATGGTTAGTAGCATGGTGACTGGTGGGCTTGCATCTGGGATTGGATGGGTCATTGGTGAGTCGGAGCGGGTCCGGGTTGACTCAATAGCCAACTAACAACTAGTCCAGGAGCGCCTCCAGTGAGACAGGAGTAGTTGAGCCGGTGGGTTGGGCTTATGGCTTGGAGATTGAAGCGAAAGCCGGGGGAAGGACCCTGAAGGATGGAAGCAATGCGATGGAGCGAAGATACCCAGCGGACAACTCTGGCTTTGAATTCTTTGCTTTCGCAGCACTTGTTTCCAGTATGCCACTACATAATCATGAACGAAGTAAGGTAGACTGTCTTGGGACCTTTGTTTTTCACTTCATTGTGTGTAGATTGAAGTAATTAATTAAAAATATAAGATTCAAGTGTCTGAGTCAAAGCAGATGCTAGAGAAGGGTGGTAAGATAAACGAGCATGCAACATACTAAGTAATATGTAGAGTGACCTGACGAGTCATACTTTCATACTTCATACTTTAAAGTGGCAAAGTTTTATTGAGAAGGAGGGAAGGAAGGGTAAGGTCCACTCGATTCCACATTCGGACTAGACCTGGAAATTAGCCGTGGGCAGCGCACATAAAACTCCTCACCCATCCGCCCTTCTTCCACTTCTTCTTCTTCTTTTCCTTCCCTGTCAGCTTCATACCATTCTTCAAGCAAGAATACCTGAGCAGTATGCATTATTTATTTTACCTTCTTCCTCATCACTGGCTGACTGAAATTGACAGATCCTTCATTCTAAAAAAACCGCCACACTTCTTCATCATATACACCGAATCAATTCAACGACAACTCAGCAATCATGGGTAAAGAAAAGATGCACATTAACGTGGTCGTTATCGGCCACGTAGATAGGTACGATACAATCTGCATATTCTCAATCCTTGTATCGCGCTGATGATCGCAGTGGAAAATCGACTACCACCGGTACAGCCTTGAGCTATCCTCATACCAAAATCACACACGCTCATACATTATAGGTCACTTGATCTACAAGTGCGGAGGTATCGATAAGCGTACTATTGAGAAGTTTGAGAAGGTGTGTTCACGCTGTTAGATGTTGAAGCCTTGTCGCGATGTTTTGAGTCATTCGGATTTGGTGGGGCAGGAATTGCCCCGCGCAAAATTTTCTTATCGCAGGCAACGCTACACAGCTACCGCAACAGTCATCCACGAATGCCATGCTAATTTTCCCTTAGGAAGCCGCCGAGTTGGGCAAGGGCTCCTTCAAGTACGCATGGGTTCTCGACAAACTAAAGGCCGAGCGTGAGCGTGGTATCACCATCGACATTGCGCTATGGAAATTCGAGACTCCCAAGTACTACGTCACTGTCATCGGTACAGCTTACCCGGAATGTCTCCCTCGAGTCGAAATCAATATTGACCACATCTTACAGATGCCCCTGGTCACCGTGACTTTATCAAGAACATGATCACTGGTACCTCCCAGGCCGACTGTGCTATCCTCATCATCGCCGCCGGTACTGGTGAATTCGAAGCTGGTATCTCTAAAGATGGACAGACTCGCGAGCACGCCCTCCTTGCCTACACTCTAGGTGTGAAGCAACTTATTGTTGCCATCAACAAGATGGACACTGCCAAATGGTCCGGCGACCGTTACAATGAGATTATCAAGGAAACATCCAACTTCATCAAGAAGGTTGGCTACAACCCCAAGACCGTTCCTTTCGTTCCTATCTCTGGCTTCAACGGCGATAACATGATCGATGAGTCCTCCAACTGCCCATGGTACAAGGGTTGGGAGAAAGAGACCAAGACCAAGAGCACTGGCAAGACCCTTTTGGAAGCCATCGATGCCATCGATCCCCCGACTCGTCCTACCGACAAGCCTCTCCGTCTTCCCCTCCAGGATGTGTACAAGATTGGTGGTATCGGTACGGTTCCCGTCGGACGTGTTGAGACTGGTGTCATCAAGGCTGGCATGGTAAGCTAGTTCATAGTCTTCTCAACTCACTCTCCGTATTAATTGTCACATTCATAGGTCGTGACCTTCGCCCCTGCCAACGTCACCACTGAAGTCAAGTCCGTCGAAATGCATCACGAGCAGCTTGCTGAAGGTCTTCCCGGAGACAACGTCGGCTTCAATGTCAAGAACGTTTCCGTCAAGGAGATTCGTCGTGGCAACGTTGCTGGTGACTCCAAGAGCGACCCCCCCAAGGGCGCCGACTCCTTCAACGCCCAGGTCATTGTCCTCAACCACCCCGGCCAGGTCGGTGCCGGCTACGCTCCAGTGCTCGACTGCCACACTGCGCACATTGCCTGCAAATTCTCTGAGCTTTTGGAGAAGATTGACCGTCGTACTGGTAAATCCATTGAAAATGCGCCCAAGTTCATCAAGTCCGGTGATGCCGCCATTGTCAAGATGGTTCCCTCCAAGCCAATGTGTGTCGAGGCTTTCACCGATTACCCTCCTCTAGGACGTTTTGCCGTCCGTGACATGAGACAGGTATGATCTGAACCCTGGGTACCCACCTTCCTGCATTCCTCTCACTCACAATGTCATAGACCGTTGCTGTCGGTGTCATCAAGTCCGTGGCCAAGACCGAGAAATCCGGCGGTAAAGTCACCAAGGCCGCCCAGAAGGCCACAGGCAAGAAATAGAGACCCATGTGACATTAAGTTGAAAAGCGAGAGGTGTTTGTGGTGGGCGATGGTCTAACATGACTGGTCATCATACATCAGACATGTTGGCATCGTGGTTCATTCTAGCGCTGTCTTCACTAACACTTTTGTCATACCCTTCTATCATTTCCTTTGGCGTTTTCAATTACAATGAGCTTGCGGCAACGGTCTTAGGAATCTCGGCGACGAACAGATGGATTCAACTTTCCTATGTTTGATGACAAAAACGATGAGATGAGAAGAAGGTTTGCTCTAATGGCTTGTTAGATAGATCTCTGTCTGCTAGAATAAACAATTCAAGCTCTTAGAGGCAATCGCTTGATATCTTCAGTTCGCCGTGACTTGATTTGCTTCACCTTACGGAGCATCAATAATACTTACTGTTGGCAATCGTGACCCCTGTAGGCATCCTTGTATCGTACGAGGAGACCCGTGGCTATCTCGAACTCTACTTACTTTACTCGGAATTGTATATGTCCGAGTCTCCGAATGGTCGTACTCGTAAGACGCGCCATGCCAAGCCAAAGTCTGCCCCAACATATCGCGCCATGCAGCAGTCAGAGTCAGACTGCAGAGGTATACGTACTTGATAATAAATTAATAATGAAAAAGCGAGTAACGCCGACGTCTTCTTTCCTTCTGTGTCTAGTTGAATTGTACTTCTAATACATTTGATTCTTCATGTCCTGTTCAGCGCAAAAGGGGATGCATACCCATCTGACCTGATCTAATCTACACTGAATCCCTAACCCGTGCCCACACATCTGCCCTCATAGACTAGACAATCAGACTATCAGGCAGTCCTCAACATGTTTGCCGCCCATGCTGTCCGACAGAAGTGTCGCCCTAAGCACCAAGTACTGATCCTCAAATGCTATCCCGCTTTTCAGAAAAACGTGCTGGATATGAAGCCGAATTCGAGTGAGCTCAGCTACATGCTCTACTATGCAAGTACGAGGAGAAGCAAGCTGCAAAAGGTCGGAGCTTTCTTGGAGAAAAAGGCTGCCAGCGATGTGTCAAAGGGAAAGATTGGGTATGGAAGCTCGGGAAATTTACGAATACCACTCAATTGGACGAAAACGAGACTGACCAAGACGGGAGTAGCAATGTACAGGTCACGCTCAAGATCCTCCAAGCGCTCATTGAGAAGCTTCCTCGAGACCTCCCCCTCTACGCGCCTTACCTTCTCCGAATCCTGGGTAGCGTCCTGCGTTCCAAAGATTTATCCATGGTGGAGGAGTCAGTACCGACCTTTGAAGCGTTCTGCGAGCATCATGATGTCGCTACGCTTGCAGCAGATCAACATCACATCGGACAATACGAAGATATCGTAAGGATATACGCGAGCTACGCAGCGCTCAAGACACCGGTGCAACCGAAAGGTGGACTCACGGCGCCAATAGCTATAAGATGGAGGAGCGCGGGGCTGCGGGCACTTAAAAGCATCACTTCTACCGAGGCTGTAGGCGCGGATGGAGGGACACAAATGAGTATCGTAATGCCAGTCATTCTCCAGAATCTACATTCGGGAGATGAGGAACACTTGCGCGATTTACAGCGGAAGGTCGAGGCGGTTGAGACCAAAGACGAGAAACAATCCCATAGGAGGCGCATGAGTGTTGCTACGGTCCAGACCGCTGATAGTAAATCGAGACCTAGCTCAGGTGCTGTGACTGGTACCGCGGATGATGCAGATAGGCTAGCCGAAGAAGATGTGAGACTGCAGGCTTTACAAAGCTTAAATCAAATATTCATGGCCAACAATCGAGCACAAATACGGCTGGCAACAGCAGCGGTGCTGAAATTCATTTGCATGGTACCGCAGCGAGAGGCAGGGATCAGTAAGAGCAAGAGACCATTCCACAATGGGGGCTGGGCAACTACGTTGATCGAGATGTGCACCCGGTGGGCACCTGTGCAGGATCGCTTTGTTATGCTTGTTACTGTAATGGAGACGCTGGTTAGGAGTCCTATCGCTGAGGAAAAAATGGAACAACAATTGTTACTGGTGTCTTTGGTGGGATGGCTGCTCAGATCGAATATCAATATGATCGGATTAAGTGTCATGGACGTCCTGCTAGGCCTGGTGCAGCACATTCTTTTATTGCTCCAACTAGGCGGTAAAGGATCTAGTGTTCTACCGCATCATCAGCAGACGGATGCCATTGATCTTTTCAAGGGCTCAGAGAATCTGTTCCCTGGGGCATCCTCAACCGTCAAAGAAGAAATTAACAGCACGAAAGCAGAGGAGGCATCACCGTCATCAAACCGCCAAGAATTACTCTCCAGATTGCACAGATGTATTGGCGATCTGGCAACCCATGTCTACTATTCAGACCAGATCTCAGATATGATCACTGCTATTCTGCTTCGGCTGAAGCCTTCCCCCATGTCAGGTGTCGCAACAGCAGCCGCAGCCATCGAAGACCCTCAGGCTGCTGCAAGGGCCATCCAAGCTTCTGTGCATCTGCAAGAGAATCCGGACACCGATGAATTCTTTTCCTTTGGAACGGCGCGGGTTACAGCGCTTAAAGCAATCAAGGAAGTGCTAATAGTAGCCAATATGAAGAGTGCTGTTAGTGGTGGTGCTACAATTGGTCGCAGCCGAGTTGGCGTGCAGGTATGGGACGGAACTCAATGGCTCCTCCGCGATGAAGATAGGAGGGTCAGAAGAGCGTACGTTGATGCACTTCTAACGTGGCTTCGGCTGGAGATGAGCTCCAGCGATCTTCGCATCCTAGAGGACAAACGTAAGCTTTCAAGGACTGCGTCCAAGACAAATGTAGACAGCAGCAGACGGGACACCATGACCAGGAGAGTCGTCTCCAACGCATCCAGGAACGAAAAGACTGGCAAGCCGGTCAAGTCAACCTTCCTACAACTGCTACACCTGGCTATATATGACAACGCAATAGAAGCGCCAGAATCCGAGTCAGACTTGCTGCTAAGTCATCTTCTCCTAGTAAGACTTGTCGAGAAGCTGGGTGTCAATGCGGTTAAGACAGGGTTACCGATGGTCATGCGTCTCCAAGAGGACATCAATAATGACGATCTGGTATCGACACCAACTGCGAAGCTCAATATCGGTAGCCTTGTACATGGATACTTTTGGACCCTCTGCGACAAGTTTGACTTTGACATGTCAAATGTGGGCTTCGCTGTCCAGAGCGAGATCTCGAGGAGGAAACAGCATGGGTTGTGGCTGGAAAAAATCCAGATACCACCTCTGCCGTTAGAGCAAATCATATCAGCTCCATCGCGTCCGCACTCGGAAAAGGTTCCGTTACCTGTCTTACAAACAGAGTTCCTGAAACCTTTCGATTCGCGTCCTGCCATGGTCGACCGCATCGCGGAATCATATGCAAGCACAATAGCTTCTCCCCCAACAAGTCCTCCTGCTTCGCCAGGGCGAGTCTTTAGTTTGCCGCCGGTTTCCTCTCAAGGTCCCACCTCAACTCCATTGAGTGGGAGTCCGCATGAATTGCCTCCCAGGATTCTGGATGTCATGCTTTCAGATTGGTCTAAAGAGCTTTGCATCGCCAACGTGGAAAAAGAATCAACGCGCACTATATCACTTAGCTCAAGGAATGGGACGAATCTATCCAAATACCTGGGTGTCAATGGTCAAAGCTCCAGAGGCATCTCACCCAATGGAGAATCCAATCCAAGCCATTCTCGCTCTCCTCCCAATGAAAACGATGTCACTTCGCAGCCACAGCCCTTGAATTTCGCCTTCCAGAACCTGCAGCGCCGGTCAAGCGCCAACGACACTAGCTCTCCAACCCCTATCAGCAGTTCAGATCAGAATGCTACTCTTCGTGTGGACGATCTCAAGCGTGTCCTTGCTGGTGGCACCCTCAAGGTCCGGGGCGCAAGTCCTCTTCGTCACAACACCGCCCGCCACGACTTCACCCCTTCGGAGAACAATGACCGAAAAAGTATCTCGTCAAGCTCTGAATCAGTCGTTAGCGCGGACGGCTTCGAGTCTGCCTCCGAAGGCGATCTCTCTCGTTCGATTCCTCCACCTGCTCCAAATCCGCTCGCAGAAACCACGCGTAGCAATCCGCCGGCACCACTTTCCAGCCACCCAGCCTCAAGTACCCACTCCCGTACTAGCTGGGTAACTCACCCTCGGTCCCGACCACACTCCGGGGAGTTGTCCCCGGGCAAACCCTCTACTCCACGTTCCCTCAGGCGTCCCTCTACCTCCAGCTCAGGTGAAGATCCAAACGCGAATGCTGCGGCTTTGAGGGGTGAGATCGTCCACCCACGGCTCTCGGGGGAGGAGTTTGTGGAGGATGAAGTGCCACCAGTGCCACCATTACCTCCGAACGTCACCGCCCTCCCCAATCGGCCTCTCAGCATAGGAAATTCCCCTGCGCCGCCACACCATCAGCACCAACTCACCGAGTCCATACCAAACGAAGTCAAGCAGTCGAAGCATGCAAGCATTGGAAAGAAAAGGGGCGTGGATGTCAATGCGCTGCTGGGGAGTATTGATGCCGTCTCTGTGGGGGAGAGGAGGGTTGGAAGTGGGGTCGGGAGACCACCTTATTGATCCCAAGGTTTTGGTTTGGCATAACAATGGGTGGTGTACAAATTCCAAGTCTGAAAGAGCTGCCAACGGCGCTCGTTAGCAAGGGGCAAGCTGTACGAACGCACCAGGGCGAAAACTTTTTTGAATGAAAAAGCCTGTAATTATCACCTTTTTTTGTGTGCATATGAAATTACGAGTTTTATAGGTTGATAAATACAATTCTGATATCTCTCGATAGAGAACTGTCTCAGAGATCTGGCATATACGGCTTTGGTGGTTTCTTCGATTGTGTATCTCTGGTGCTGTACCGTGCTGTGCTGGTGTACTAACGCGAACGCATAATATAAGTACCTTATTCACGGTCTTTGATAATCCGTTTTGTGAAAGGTCTAGATCTACTGGATTTTCCAACTATTCCGTTTCCATCGTCTCGCTCTCTCTCTCATATCCCTCATATCTTTCCTTCCCCGCCCCCTTCTCTTGGGTCTTCCCTCATTCGCTACACAAGAGCGGAATAAGAGCGAAAGAAGAGGGAGTGATCGCATCTTACGATTTGGCCATTTCCCTCATTACGCATTACAAATCTAGTATTGGCCCTCATCTGAATACTTGTAAGGGTATATATAGGCGTTTAGTGTACTGAGGTGTGAGAGGGGGAGGGGAGGGTAGCTGTACTATATTATTGCTTGGGTTTGTTTGAGTGGTGGCTGTGCGGATGTGGGGAGTGGAAGCTGGGGGTTGGTGTTCTAGGGGTCGGTAGGGGAGTTTGTGCTTGGGGAGGGAGGGAAGGAGGGAGAAGGGTTGAGGGGAAGGGAGGAACGTGGTTGTGATGAGAAGGGAAGGGAATTTGTAGGGTGAGATTTGTGGGGTTTTTGGGAGTGCGAGGGTATGTGTGATTGCGTGAGCTATTTAGTAAAGGAGTTGCTATATAGAAGTGAGATGGAAGTGTTCTAGTGTTACAAAAGTATATCTGACGGAAGTTTTACCTACTTGGTCGAGCGTGTGCGCTCCAGGTACAGCTCCGTAGAATGAGCTGTCAGCCCCTAAGTGCTGCGTTGAAAATGGGTTCACTTTGCTCTTGTCGTACCACACTGTCAGCATGACAGCCAAAAAATTGCTAGAAGAAACACCCTTTTAAAAAAGTGGAGGAAGTGTCAGCTTCTATGCTGCATGATGACGGCAGCAAGCCCAATCAAAATGATTTCCAGCCCATCCTCAGCCTCGCCGCCTGCTGCGGGCCCCACCTCAGTCAAAAACCAAGTTCGACACCAGTGCAGTCCTGGCTTCTTCTCTGCGTCATCTTTCGACCTTATCCCTTCAATTGAGATAGTATGAGATGGATCCACTTAGCATATCCGCGAGCATTACCGCATTACTCGATTTCACCTCGACGGTTATAAACTACCTGAATGGTGTCAAAGGCGCTGCTGAAGATCGTCGTACGATTCTCTCTGAAATAGCCAGCGTCAACGGGATTCTCTTCATTCTCCGGGATGAAGCAGATCAAGCCAAGCAGGGTGATCAGTGGTCTTCAACGCTACATTCACTCAACGTGCAAGATGGACCACTGGACCAATTCCGGAGAGCACTCGAGCGCTTGGCCTCCCAACTTGCCTCACCAGCTACAGGGCTTAATAAGCTGGGCAAAGCTATGAAATGGCCCTTCAAGAAAGAAGAGATCAAAGAGATCTTAGGTAGCATTGAGCGACAAAAGGGTCTGTTGAATTTGGCGCGGCAAAATGATCATGTGTAAGATTTTCACGTTTCTATCCTGTTTAGCATCAACCCCAAGCTAAGACCTCTGTTCGTGGAGAAAACTCTCTAGAGCCATCAAGGATGAAATGGGTCTCATGCGCAATGAAGTCGAAGTGATCGCCAAAGGTGTTAGTAAAATAGAGATGAGCCAGATAAGTCCGTCATCCCGAGATAAAAACCCAAAGCCCTCTCATCTTGATCCGAAGAGCTTTGTTTGGCCACTGCCGTGAGCCTATGACCTTCATGTAATTGGACATTAGATATGTAGCTCCACCTAGATATTTGATCGGATCTTGTGCTTCATCGATTCTTATTTATCTCTACATATACTATACTTACAAGATATAGCTAGTGAGCATCTGCAAATCATAGACTGGCTTGCCGCTCCAGATCCGTCGACAAACTACAACAGAGCGCGGAACGACCGCAATCCAAAAACAGGCTTGTGGTTTATTGATGGCAGCGCATATACCGATTGGAAAACCACACCGGGTTCATTTATTTGGCTGTATGGAACCCCCGGCTGCGGCAAGACCATTCTCAGCTCTACGATACTTCAGAATGTGCTTGAGGAGTGCGAGACCACCTCCGCCGTGCTGTACTTCTATTTCGACTTCAATGATGCTGAAAAAGAGCGACACGAGAAGATGATAAGATCGCTGATTAGCCAGCTTTCTAAGTGTTGCGAAAGCTCAGTGCTTCAAGATCTGTACTCATCATGCATGAAGGGTGGGCGGCAACCCGCATTCGAGGTGCTTCTTGAGACACTGCATCGGATGATGGAGTCTTTGGGAGACATATATGTCGTCATTGATGCTCTAGACGAATGCACAGAAAGAGAACAGCTTCTCACAGACCTTGAAGAGATGGCATCATGGAAAGATGTGAGCCTGCACATGTTGGCTACCAGTCGAAGGGAGACAGACATTGAGGAATCTTTGAACCTATTGAGCGATGAACGCAATCGAATCAGCATTCAGAGCGCACTCGTCAATGCCGACATTCGCACCTATACGCATGACCGGCTCCAAAACGATCGAAAGCTTAGAAGGTGGCTGAAACACCCCGAGGTGCAGCTAGAGATCGAGAATACGCTTGTGGAGAAAGCCGCTGGGATGTAAGGTAATCTCTTAGTTCTTTTTTCTTCACGCTGACTTAAAATTGCTAGGTTTCGGTGGGCAGCATGTCAGCTCGATTCGTTGGGAAACTGCTTTAGTCTCCCTAATATCCGCCAAGCTTTGGCATCTCTACCAAGGACTTTGGACGAAACATACGCGCGCATACTTTGTAACATCGATAGAAATTACAGTGATTACAACATGCAAATTATGAAGGCACTGCAGTGGCTGACCTTCTCTGCTCGGCCATTGCGACTTGGAGAACTTGCTGAGACTTTTGCTATCGATACTAATGTAACTCCTCGATTTGATCCGGAGAGACGATTGCCTGAGCCACGAGATATATTAACGCTGTGTTCGAGCCTCATCGCGCTATCTGATAGTGGCGACGACGATTCAAAAGGGCAAAACGACAGTGAGCTGACTGCCCACTCTATGTACTCGCAGTCCGACAGTGCAGCCGGAAGCTCTGACACCTATGTCAGACTAGCGCACTTCTCCGTCAAGGAGTATCTCGTTTCGGACAGAATTCAGCGCGGAGCGGCTCCGCATTACAGCATTCAGGAGACAGAGTCCCACGACGTTTTAGCACAAGATTGCATAGCATATCTTCTCCAACTTGATGAGCCAGGCTCTTTGAGCTCGGAGACCATCAAAACATCTCCACTCCTCGAATATGCGGCGAAATTTTGGGCTGAACATGCAAAGAATGCTGAGAAAGGACCGACTCAAGCCTCCACTCTTCTGGCAATGGAGCTATTCATGACAGAGCGAGAAGGCTTTTTGAATTGGATCCGGATTTATAATATTGACAAGTATAGAAAGCGGGACCTGAGCCTTAGATTGGACGAGCTAGCCTCTCCACTATACTATGCATCACGGGCTGGGTTGGCCGAGCCAGCAAAGTTGTTGATCGAGGCCGGCAAAGGCGTCAATGCCCACGGTGGAGAATACGAAAGCGCATTTCAAGCAGCGGCAATCGTCGGTCATATTGATATTGTGCAACTCCTTCTAGATAACGGAGCTGATATCAATGCCCACAGTGGATATTATGGTAGCGCACTTCAAACAGCATCATCCCTTAGTAATATCAACATTATACAACTCCTTCTAGATAACGGAGCTGATATCAATGCCCAGGGTGGATTATATGGCAGCGCACTTCAAGCAGCGTCATACTGGGGTCAAATCGATGTTGTGCAACTCCTTCTAAATAACGGAGCTGAGATCAATGCCCAGGGTGGACAATATGGTAACGCACTCCTAGCAGCGCTTCGTGAAGGGTTCAATGGCCTTGCATATCTTCTGCTTGAGAATGGAGCTCATGTTGGGGACGATGGTGAAGCACTAATTGCCGCATGTAGATCCCGATATCAAGACGGACTTGAAATTGTGGTGAAGCTGCTGCTAGAAAAAGGGGCTGATGTTAACCTTGTGGTCAGAAACTCATATTTTGGGACCGCATTACAAGCTGCATCATGCTACGATTATGAGGCGATAGTGAGGATACTGCTTGACAATGGAGCTGATGTTAACCTTGTGGTCAAGGACTCACGTTTTGGGACCGCCTTACAAGCTGCATCATGCGACGGTCATGAGACGATAGTGAGGATACTGCTTGACAATGGAGCTGATGTTAACCTTGTGGTCAAGGACTCACGTTTTGGGACCGCCTTACAAGCTGCATCATGCAACGGTCATGAGGCGATAGTGAAGATATTACTTGAGAATGGGGCTGACATTGATGCTCGTGGTCGATACAATCAGACCGCGCCTATTGCAGCCTGTGTTTCTGGGCACGGACGAACAGTGAAATTGCTTCTCGAAAAAGGGGCTAATATTGACGCTCGGGGTGATGGTACGCAGGGTAGTGCAGTGGAAGTTGCAGCAAAGGAGGGTCATGAGAATATAGTGAAGATGCTGCTCGACAAGGGGGCTAATGTTGAATGTATTGCAGTGCAGGCTGCAGCAAAGAAGGGTCATGAGAATATAGTGAAGATGCTACTCGACAAGGGACCTGATGTTGAGGGCATGGCAGTGCAGGTTGCGCCAAAGGAGGGTCGTGAGAAAATAATGGAGATGTTGGTAGCGAAAGGAGCTGTGATTCAAGAGTACGAAAGCTCAGAAGATGAATACTCAGGAAGCGAATCTTTAGAAAGCGAAAGCGAAAGCTCAGAAGCGAAACCCGACCAAAGCTCAGAAAGCGAACACACCCACGACTCGGCGTCGGAGCACAACTAAGAGCTTGACCCCATCGCTACTCCCAGATTCTAGAACCACAAGCAATCGTCACAACGCCCCATATGAAATCCACACAGCCAGGTCATCCAACGGAATAGACCAAGCGCTTTGTCTTGGACTCCTTGTGATCAACTCTCCATGTCGATCTCCCATCTTCATCCACATCGACCACGACTTCTGACTGTCGCTATCCGCTGCACTTTTTCACCAGGCTCGCCACCCCACTGGTTAGCATTCGCCAAACCCTTCTCTACTGCATTCCCTCACTGTCTACGGAATCGCTGCACACAGCGTCGAACTTTTCGTTCCGTTCTCACGGCCGACTTTCTCTCTCTCGCTCGCGTTTCGTCATGGCGTATGGGAACTGTATTGTTGTTGTTCTTCAGCAAGGTAGTTGAGATATAGAACGAAGGCATGAACCAATCGACCGACAAACTGTCCCAGACCACAAAGAATCGATCAGGCCTAATCCTCTCTACCCTACCCTACACCACCCTACCCTACAGTGCTTGAACGCTGTACCAGGCTACATAGCTCTAAATCTTCATACCAATCTATGTGTGCGCATTTCCAATTTTTCCTAAGTCACTCTATGTATTTCTTTCTAGATCCGAAGACATGTCCCTCTCATGGTTATCTTTTCTTCTTTCTTTCTTTCTTTCTTTCTTTCTTTCTTCCATCCTTCCTCCCTCCATTTCCCCTTTTCCCCCCATCTTCCCTCCCCCCCCTTCTCCCTCCCACCTCCAAACGCCCCTTCCCTTCCCAGCCAACAATCAAGCAACCCTACTAACCCCCCTTCCAACCCCTCCCTCCCTCATTCCAGAACCCCACCCCTCGCCACCTCGCTCTCCCTTCCTGCAAATCACGGTTGTTCCCATGGAAAACGTTTGGTTATTATACTAGGGGGTTTGGGGAAAGCGGGAGGGGATGAGTGGGGTTACGGAGAATGGGAAGATGAAGGGGAGGGGGAGGGTGAAATGGAGGTAGGGGGATGGGTTGGTAAGGGAACGAACGAGGCGAGATACGCAACGGCATGTCGTTGTGAGGAGGGAAGGGGGAGTGGTAGCAGTAATGAGAGATATGCTGGAAGGGAATTTCGCCGGGGATAGTGGAGTCAAAGGAGGCGTGGTTTTTTCAAATAAGTAGTCCGCTATTGTACAGAGCTGTCAAATGCTGGGTGATATGCATATACATAAGGTAGATAGACACGAGAACGCATGCTCTGCTTGATATCTTTCACGCGCACTGGGTAATGTCCAATGCTTTTCTTTGTCCAACGACAGCCAACAAGATCATCAACTGAATCTTTTCACCCCGTTGCCTCGGCGGTCTTTCGTCCTCGCGAGACCACTTCACTTCTTCCCAGTAACCGTCCCAGTAGGTTTCTTCGCCCCCCCAACAGCACCCCCTCCCCTCCCCGTCACAGTCCCTCCAACCTTCCCCCCCCTCCCCGCCGCATTCGCAGGCGGCTTCTTCGCAGCATTCGCAACACCCCCCGCAGGACCCCTTGCCGCCTCCGCCCTCCCAGTCACTTTCCCGCCTCCCCTCCCCGCCGCACCCTTCGCCGCCCCAGTCGCCTTGCTAGCAGCAGCAGGAGCAGTACCACCCCCAACCGCCTTCTTCTTATTATAATTTTCCTTCGCCGCCGCGATCGCCTTCGCCCTCGCATCAGCAGCCACCTGCGCCCCCACCGCACTCCTCGCCTTACTCTGCTCCGCCTTCCCCCCCGCCCCCGCCGGCATAATCGCCTTCTGCTCCGTCGTCTTCGACGCCCCCTTATACGGCGTATAACTCGAGAACCCCCCCGATCTCGCGGCATCCTTGCTCTTCGCCAAGCCCAACGGGTTGCCCGCCGAGCCCACGCGGGGCCCCCCGGCGCCCGTCGCGTCTTTGACGTAGTTGGCGCCGTCGTTGACGTAGGAGCCCCAGCCGCCGGCGGCGCCTGCGATGCCGTCGCCTACGTTGCGGCCTGTTTGGGATATGCCGTCGCCGACGGATTGGATGGCGCCGCCTACGGCGGATCCGGCGCCGGCGACGGTGGTGTCGACGGCGGTCCAGAAGGGGTCGAGGAGGCCCATTTTGCGGGGTTGGTTTGGGTTAGGTGGTGAGGATGTGGTTGTTTGTGTGGTGTGGGGGAGGTGAGGTTGGAGGTGGGATGTTGTTTGGGTTGTGGGGAGGAGGAAGAGAATGATGTTGATTCGAGGAGTTGAATCGTATGTTCCAGGTTGGAGAGTGGTTTGGGAACAGGATTGTGATTCAGGGTCTCGAATGACGTATATTTACAGGGGTTTGGTTGGTTGGGAAGTCTTTCGTGAAGGCTTGGCGATAAATATGGATGCAGGAACAAATTTACGCGTTTTGAAAGATATTTTAATATGATTCGTTGACGTGTCTTACGCGACTACTGTACTATGAATCTTAGGAGACTAGATTCTCTTTCCTTTTTGCACCAGTTGTTTTGTGTCGCTCCAGTGCCCGTCCTCTGCCTCGCCTATGTCAGCTCTCATTGAGCAGCTTCAGGACGTCAAATGACGCGGCCATACACGAGAGTATTGTTCCAATCTTTTAAAATGGCAACTTCTATCGGGTAAAGACCAGATTGGTCCCTTGTGACGGACAAAATCAATCTACTTGGAATGATACCCGTATGGCGGAGATGTGTCTTCCAACTCGCATTGATATTGCCCTGGGTACTCCTTCGAGAAAAGTCTCGATAATAAAGAATGAGTTTGCCACTACCAAAAGTGGGAGCTTGATGATGTGCTGAAAGAGTTGCCACATTTGCGGCCAACGAGAGGAAGAGTGAATGATTCGAGCCTCGGGAGAAGAGTGTCGCGGTATGCAGCAGCATTGCGCGAAGAGAGAATGTACTGGGAGGCAAGATAAGCTAATGCTCCTGCTCTATAATTCTTCGACTGCCACATTGTTTGGAAGACACTATTGACTTCGCTAATCTCGGTATCTCTTCCGTTTGGTTTTGTTGATATAGGGGCAACCTATGCCGAGCTGCAAAGTCAACATGCACCTCTCAAATTCTTGCCTACGGTACCTTCAATGCTCCTCGCAGCGCGGCTCATAAGTGAGTCAAAGGCGCTCTGACCAAGGATGCCCATGACATAATCCGCAAGGAGCCTTAGGTCAACAGTGAATCATACTCAACGATAACAGTGCCAAGATTGTAAAAGAACCCCTCGTGGAATACGAGCCACTACCATCATACCATGGACCTAGCAAATCTCGGTTGTGAGGTAAAGTAGCATCTCTTGGAAGGATTGGGAATCGCATGCATGATGCAACGCCAGCGCGGCTATCATAGCGAGGACCGAGCCAAGGGACGATCATAGCTTAGAATGAAATTCAAACAGGATGATGTGCATGAGTGCATCGCATGCCAAATAAGTGGTTCTTTGGCCAGTTGATTCTAGACCTTGTCTGTATGTCACATATGGGATAGTTGGCCACGTTCCCAACAAGTCGTTGAGTAGTGGTCTTGCAGCACGCATGAATATGATAGAGAGACTTCACTGAAGGAGGCTTCCATGCAAGTGTGCTGCTGTCATTGATGTCGGGTGACGATGATTGGATTATCGGTCATTTACGCAATTAGGAAGGTCTCGAAGGCGTCGAACGGGTTCACGCACGCCCATACAGTTTAGAAAGACAATGGCAATGCGGGAATACCGGGAATACCATAGCGAGCCGGAGCCTCGGACTAGAATAAATGATTTCAATGATCTGCGGGCTCGGCCGAGCTGACCCATGTTCAGGCTAAGCCGTTAGACCTGGAGCTTGCTAGCGATAAAGTAAGTTCTTCCACGGGGATCCCAGCCGCGGGGAAGTAAGGTAAAGTACCTAGAGTGACGCCCCCGGAGCCCCAAGGATACCTAAAGTAGCACACTTACCTACCTAGGTACCTTGGGCGACAGGGGTGTCAGATACCTATTAACCCCCAACCTTCAGAAAGACTCGACACGACTTGCAACGAAAGACCTTTTATTCCATTTTATTCTATTTATTATTCTATCTTTATATCACGCCAAGGTTCTCCCGCCAGATTTTTGAAGACACGACAACGCCGATGAGCTCCATCGTTCTTGAAGGTCAAAGGACCTAAAGATTTGTTCTTGCATGTTTACAGAGTGCCGAGGATTCTTACTGCAGTAGTGCAGATAGGGGGCCTTGCATCTGCTTTACAATTCGCCGGCTGGGCTGACCGCAAATCCTCTTCTGCTGCAGAGCATCACAGGACCTTTTTGAACCCCAATACTTTACCCTATCGAATCGAAGCTATCTACAAAGAGAAGACCGAAGTAGGCCTTGCGAGTTGCGACTCGCAGAGGAAGAAGCGCTGACGCCAAGAAGTCCAAGTGGATGGTCTATGACTGAATTATCGAATGCTCGCATTAGCGATCGAAGAAGACACGGAACAAAACGCCTGCATAATTGCATTTGTGGCTTCCTGCACAAATGTACGCCCGCGCCCGCGATTTGCTTATTCATATATCCCAGTTTTGGTCCGAGGTTCTGCCAAAAGGTCAACGGTTTTTTGCTTCAACGGCTCTCACCCCTCCCATAAATCTCACATATCTTCAAGGGGCAAGGAAGTGTCCCTGACGAGGCTACCAAGAGACCTACCTTAAAATTCTAAGAAGAAAACCCAGCATTTAGGATTGAAAAGGCTAACCAATTAAGTATTAACGTTCCGTTTCCGGTACCCGCTAGATGTGGACGCTAGATATAGCTGCTGATTTACTCGTATTTGTGCAGCAGTAATAATAGTGGATCAGAAGGTAGATGCATGTTGACATTGAAATAGGTGGATAAGCTAGAATTATTCATGTCGAGGGTCATACACAGATAGTAGGCACGTATACCAGAATTAAAATTCAGAAAATAAATAACAGGGCTATTCGACACCGGGAGAACTAATAATAAGCGAATTGACCATGTCACTAAAAATATGTAAGGTAAGGTAGAGGCTAGTCAGCAGTCACTGAATGGCAAATCAACACTCCGATTCGAGAGTTGATAGAGGGGTTCTGAGGCAATCCTTGCCGTGTCGCCAATCACAATCATCACAAATCATGTTACACATTTTCATCCCCCACCTTACCTGTTGTATACTTGTACTCGCTTGACTCTTACACTGTAGGAATAGTACTCTACTTCGATGCAGGTGAGATACCTGGCATGCATGCTAATCTCTCAATTTCGCGTGACATTATGCTGAGCTGATTAGCACATCTTGGCACCTTTTATTCTCTCATTTCCATTTCCTAATACGACGACGAGAGCGGCCTCGTGCAGCTGTTTCAAATTAGACCTATGTCACTTTTTTTGGCCTCACTCTTTTCTTTGTTCTTTGTCCCACCTCACCATTCCAGAGAATCATCATGGGCATCTATGTCGACAGTGAAAGAGCACTTTCTCCAAGTAGAACTCCAGCCATGATGCGCCGTGAGCGCAGAGAAGCGAAACGGAGAATGGTCTTGCTCTCGCTCCTGGTTTGTGTTATATTTCTCACACTGGTCGCTTTCCGGCAACCGAATAGCTTCATGAGCGAATACTCTCAGCATTCCGTAAACTCAACTTCGTCAGAACACTCAAATTTAAATAACCAAGCAACGTCATGGTTCAATGGCAGACCCAAATCATCCAGTCCAACACTGAGCAATAGCGGAAGACATCTCTCAGACAGCAATCTTGCAGATCTCAAGAATCTGTCCCTTGGGGTAAGATACCTCTATTGCCCAAGGTGAGAAGGTGTCACTGACAACACTGTTCTCCATAGTTCCAAAATGTCTTCGTCCTCAACATGCCTTCTCGAACCGACAAACTCGACGCCATGACTCTGGCTGCCTCGGTCACAGGCTTCGACTTCGATGTGCTAGAGGGGGTTCAAGGAGAGTCTATTCCTAAGAAAGCTCTATCTGGTGTATGCGCGGCCATACCCTTAGACTGAAGTGCTCCAACGCTGACAATGGCCAAAGAAATGGGAGAGCAGGCCTGGTATTGAAGGGGTCGTGGGCTGCTGGCGTGGACACATGAACTTTGCCAAAGAGTGCATCTACCTCCCACCCATAGCAAGATCCCATGCTAAATGTCCATCTCTTTTCCAGGATCGTCAGAAAACGGTTGTCATCGGCCCTTATTATCGAAGATGATGCCGATTGGGATTTAAACCTCAGACCCATGATGGAGTACATTGCTCTCGGTAGCCAGACCCTCCTAGATACACCTCAAGACCAAGTCCCTCATTCACCTTATGGTGATGGCTGGGACTTGATTTGGCTTGGTCACTGCGCATCCTCCACGATTAAAGGAGACGGCCGGCGCTTCATCTTGAGGAACGATCCCAACGTTCCCCCAATAAAACACCGTGTAAATTATGGAGAAATCCCAGAGATGTCTACCTACGATGAGAACACTCGAATAATGTTCTTCACGGCCGGAAATACCTGCACCTACGCATATGCTCTCTCGTACCACGGTGCTGCCAAGATCTTGAAGTATCTCTCCATCGATATCTTTAACCAGCCAATTGATTATGGCCTCCGTGAGATGTGCGACAAGCAAGAACGAGGCTTCAAATGCTTAAGTGTCTTCCCGCAGGTCTTCGCCGAACACAAACCTGCCGGTGCCAATACGAGAGATTCGGACATAGCTGATTCACAGAATCGAACGAGCGTCAGAACCAAAGGCTACTCGTATAACACTGTTCATAGCACACGACTGAACGTGGAGCATTTGATTGATGGGCGAATGGACCTTCTGGAGAATCAGTACGGCGAAGATCCCAAGCTGCAAGGACCCATTTTTGCAGAATACCGCAGCGGTTTAGAGGAGCAGATGCAGAGTAGCTGATGGTGTTGCACATATGAATATGTCCATCATAACCAAGAATAGCGTCCCAGTCCAGCGGAGTATAGAGGATGGAATTAGAAAGGATGGGCATGCCATGGATTGTTGTATTCACTCAAAGTGTTCATTTTCCGATTGCGACAAGGTCAATGGAGAGTGGGAAGATGGGACTCTGAGCCAGTGAAG
This sequence comes from Usnea hakonensis, assembly GCA_013423325.1. Taxonomy (NCBI): domain Eukaryota; kingdom Fungi; phylum Ascomycota; class Lecanoromycetes; order Lecanorales; family Parmeliaceae; genus Usnea; species Usnea hakonensis. Next base: position 5,712 of record BLJB01000162.1, on the reverse strand, counting down.
GAGATGGGCCGACCACTGCTCGGCTGGTTCAGATATGATCCTTATCACGGATAGGCACTATGAGAGTGGAGTAATGCGTATAATATCATGTCTGGCTTATAGCGAGGGGCTTTAACCGAAGACAATATTTCATACTAGACTACTACTTGCTATAGTGTCATTGGTCATGATAACGAAGAAGACCGTTTGGTACATGGATCTTATTAGACTATGCTTTACTCCTCTGGTCTCAGATATCAATGTCAGATGAGATGATGGTACTCACAAAGCTGGACTGCGGAGTCTTATCCGATACCCGTTTTAAAATCCCTGCTGTCGATCTCACTTTTTCTTTGCACTAAATTTTGGCCCTGGTTCTCGAATATCGCGAACCAGAGACACCCTTTCCCTCACCAGCTTCTCTATTCACCAACGCACTGCGCTTCCTAAAGCTATGAAGAATATACAAAGACAATCGCATATCTGTCTAATGCCCTATACCTGACTGGACACTATCATTCAGGCTCCAGTGCCCTCTCTCTCACCATGTCGAAACTTTCCGAATTACTCAACCCCGCCCCAAGTTCTGCTCAGTACTCATCTCCCCAAATCCCACAACCTTTAGTCTTGGACGGAGAAGATCATCGTGCAAGACATCGCTCTTCCTTTGACGGCCAAAGCACAAGCCCCACGCGCTTCGCGTCTATGACTTCTCCGGGCCTTGAAGCTCTGGCCGCTGCTGCAAGCAGTACAGCTCCTATACTATCACCTTCTCAGAACAATACATATGTGCAGTCGACATCGTACCAGGGTTACAATCATTACGGGTCAAGACCTGGATCAAGCCATAATTTACCTCCACTGAGCAATGACTTTTCTCACTCCGTGACACAAACAACACATGCTCCGGGCTTAGAACAATACCATCATTCACCCAGTGCTGAGAGAAAGCTATCAAATGAAACTGACTACTCCGCTCGTTTACCTCCACTCGTGCGATCACCACCAACTCAAAGTAATTCACTTCCCATATATGCGCCAGGTGCCACAGCGGAAGACGATCTCATTAAATATGCCAATGGTGATATTTCGGAATCAGTAACACTGTCCTCATCGCGACCTCACGATGGGATCTCCACGCTAGAGCCTTACCAGTACTCAGACGCGCCGGCTACTTCACAAATACGACAACCCTCACCAGCACCTTCGGATTCGATCTTAGCTTCAACGTTACCAAACACTCAAAGTGATCAAGTCGAGATCAAAGCTGAGGTACAAGAGACCCCAATAGAAACATCGCAACAACACATCGGGCAAGCCGTGGAAGATTCCATATCCGCGTTTGATCACCCTTCGAGTGCCGGTACCCCGACTCTCAAAACCATCGCAGATATCAAGAACGACGCAAGCTATACTCCACCACCTATCTCAATAGACGCTTCCGCGATGAAGGGAAAGCCTGCTCCAAGCAAGAAGCGAGCAGCTCCCAAAAAGGGAACTGCCAACACCGTAAAGCCGCCTGCGAAGAAGCGCAAGATCGAGAGCGAGAGTGTTGATGGTACACCACCAGCGCAACTTACTGGTACCCGTGCGACGAGTCGCACGAGCCAGACTCCGATGCCCAAGAATCGCAAGCAAGGATCGGAGACACCTGCGCGCAGTTCCTCTGTACTGAATGGAGACGAAGACGAGGACGATGCCACAGACGATGGAGAGCTCTTCTGCATATGCCGCAAGCCTGACGACCACACTCTCATGATTGCCTGCGATGGGCCCTGCGATGGATGGTTTCACGGCCGGTGTATGGATATGGGGGCGGAAAAGACCAAGCTCATCTCCAAGTGGTATTGTGAGTTGCCTAATGTTACGATAGACATGGGATCCTGCTGACCATGCCAGGCCCGAATTGCGTAGAAAAAGGAAACGAGACACTATGGAAACGAATGTGTCGCCTTGAAGGATGCAGTGAACCAGCACGTGATGGATCAGAGGGCCAAGTCAAGTCCAAATACTGCTCAGACGCGCACGGATTGGAGTTCATGAGGAATCGCGTACTGGGTCAAGGCAACACAGAGAGGAAGGAAGATCCAGCCAGCAAGAAGAAGAAAAGGCGCGACAATTATACCGACAATCTCGACAACACAGAAGAAGCCTCCGACGATGATCATGCACGTTTTGGTGGTGTGCTCAAGCCGTCGGAGTTGAAGGCTTTGACAAATGGATCGAAGGATCTCGATACGTTTCGAAGATTGGGTGATGGGGTGCTGAGTCCGCCTGCTACTGCAAGTCCAGAGAGGGAAGATGTCAAGATGAAAGAAGCGGAAATCGAGAAGCCCAAACCTACCTACACATTCGAGGAGACGTCTCAGCTTGAGAGTATTGCAGAAAAGAAGAATCGCTGCAAGGCGAGGAGGAAGCTACTGGATGATCGGGACAAGCTTTTGCTGTTGATTACTGTGCGAGCGAAGAATGTGCTCGCGGAGATGAAAGAACGGGACAAATCATTCAACAACATCTGTGGGTACGACTCCCGCCTAACCTGGTCCGAGGTCGAGTTCAATGAGTGGCGCTCATCGCCAGAAGGCCAGAAAGCATTGCAGAAAGATGGGGTTTTGGAAGCACCTATACTACCGGAGAAGAAAGAGGGCAACGAGGCTACGAAGGAGGCAGAAAAGGAAGAGGAGGAAATTGGTCGCGGCGTGTGCAAAAAGAAACGTTGCGAGAGACATAAAGCGTGGCTGAAGCTGCAGCAACAAGACAATCTCTTCGAGAAAGATCAAGCGAGGCAGGAGATGAAGAAATTGGAGGCGGAAGAGAGGGGGGTGAGAGATCGGGCTATGATTCGGTGTTTGGAGGGTAAGGAGGTGGCGGTGGAGGTGGCGGGTGAGGGTTGATGGCCTTGATCTACGAGGCTCGAAATATTACGATTTGCATGCGATCATTTATAATTACCTCGTCCCAGTCAGCGGCGGAGGAAGCCAAGTCCAGTCTGCGACATTAGGGACTAATATTCGGAGCGCTGATGGAGGAAGCCTTGATGCGGAGAGATACAGTATCGATTTGGTATCACATTGCATAGGGTAGCGAGCCATAAGTACTCAAGAAAGCATTCACCTACAAGTTCATAAGGAGTTTTCCAAGCTTCGCCTAGTCTACTTCCTACCTTACTTACTTCTCGGTACCTAAAGTACCTTATATTGTCGTATGCATCTATGGATGCATAACGCAAATGAATTGACGTTTCGGAATTTAGGGCTGAAACATTTATCGTGACGCGAATTTACTTAGGTATTTTGCGTCAGCTCAAATACGTACTCCCTCTTGCTAATCTACATAATCACCCCCTTTTGACAATAGACAAAGAGACATAACGGAGGAACAAGAATAAAAAGCTCTAAACTGGATATCGTACACCCTTATTCTCTCTACCTTGCATACATACACCCTCTCTTCTCGCTCCCCTGCACACGTCTCATTGTTCCTCTTACCTAGGCACCTAGTCTAGGCGAAAAGAACAGGAATATCCAACGTGTCAGAACTGCGTTGGCTGGTATAAGCGAGAAGAAAGTGAGGAGCTATGAGTGACGATGTATGTACCTTTTCATTCAACGCTGAAGGAGCGCAGAGGATACAGAGCGCGATTCTCTCAATCCCTCCCTTCACCACAACCTCCTACTCACCACCCCTCTCCTTTCCTCTCATGTTCCAACTAATACCTCCCTCCAGGGCGCCTCCCCCCGCGAAATCCTCCTCGAATCCTGTCGCCGTAATAACACATCCCTCCTCACGGACCTGCTGAACACGCTCGCGTCTAAGGATAAGATTGCGCTGCTGCTGAACGAGGCGACGGATGGGGTCGGGTGCTTTTGTTTGCATGTGGCGGCTGGGTATGGGAGTTGTATGTATATGGTGTGGTTTTTCTTTTTGTTGGGGCTGGGTTTTATGAGTGGTTGTTGGGGTTGAAGGGTGGGAAAGGGGGGGTGATGATGGGATCAAAGGGGGAGAGATGGGAGATTTGAGATGTTCTAAATTTGGGAGGATATTGGCTAATGTCTTGTTTTGCGGAGGGCAGATGAAGTACTAGATACGTTGCTGGATCAGGAGGGGTTGGAGGTGGATCCGGTGGATCGGCTGGAAAAGGACATCCCGTTGCATAAAGCGGTCAGATTCGTGAATGGGTTGGATAAGAATGAGTGGGAGGCTGGGGCGGCTGTTGTGGAATTGCTGTTGGATGCTGGGGCGGATCCGAGGTCAGTTGCTCTCTTTCTTGCTTCCTTACTCCCTCTCTCTTTTTTCGCGCTGGGTAGGGGAAGGGGGCTTTGGAGAAATTCATTTGGTCTACCGCTTGGGATCTGGCGTGGTCACTTGTATTTTTCCTTAGGAGGCACGTTGAGGCTTCTATCCATGAGCTGACCTTTTCCCCACATTCGTGGAAAACAGGATACGCAACAAAGCGAAACTGAAACCCTTGGAACTCGTCGACCCCCGCAACACCGAGCTGCGATCTACCCTGCAGAAAGCGGAATTCGCAATGATGGCGGGCAATGATGTGGTCGATCGGGATGGAGAGGACGAGCAAGGTCCGACAGGGAGTGCGAGCGATAGCGAGTGAAGAGCGGCGAATGGATGATGTGGATGGATTTTCGAACGGGGGAGGGGAAGGCAGAGGGTGGGGATGTGTTTGCATTGAAGCTAGCTGAGCTGCATGCATTCACGCATGCACGGCGCTTTAGTCTATAATAGTTGCATAGCCTGGCGCTGTTGGTGAGCTGTGGTGTTGGGGACCCCTTTGTTTGGGAACGACGGCTCGGGGTGTGTATACATTAGATTAGATCCTTGCATTTTGAACTCTTCTAGGGATATTTCCTCTGGGGTATCTATAATTTCTCCAAACTCCTGCTTTTCCTTCGTTCCTTTAACATATACCCACATCCCCCATCCCATCCCACACCAATCTAAACCTCCTCGCTAAACCACAAACACAATCAATTCTCCTTCCACCGCTGCGCGCACTCCGTACACTGTTGTGAAGGGTGTTAGCTTGGTTTCTCTCTTTTTTCTCCCCTCTTCCCCCTGTCTTCCCCCCTCCTCTTTCCCTCCCAACTCGATGGGTAGATAGCGGGGAGCACACGCCAGACGCACCTTATAAAACGTCGTCATGGGCTCGTCCGCGCTCCGGATCTGCACTTGATAGAAAAACGCCGTCGAGCTGGGACACTCCTCGCGGGGGCATTGCGCTGTTTTTGGGGAAGGGGGAGGCGTCAGCTGGAGTTCTTCTCGAGAACTGGGGCACAAAAACCACCCCCCCAACCCACCATCAGCACGATCCACATTCTCCCAGCTCTCCTTCCCCCCAATCACGTCCTCCACCTCCTTGCGCTTCATCTCGCGGCGCTCGTAGTAGCGTTGCTGGATGAGGAAGCGGTAGGGGCAGGTGCGGCATTCGAGGGTCGCTTGGCCGGTGGGGTGGGTGGGGGTGCTGGTGGCGCGGGTTATGGTGAGGGTGTTGGCGCAGGTGGGACAGACTGTTCGTTGGGGGGGGGTTAGTATGGGGTGGGGGGGGGGGAGTGAATGGGGGGAGGGGAGGGTGGGGGGAGGAGGTACAGAGGAGCATCTTTCTTCTGGTTGATTGGTTGGTTGGTTGGAGGGGTCGGGTCGTTGTTTGGGGATGGCGAAGGGGAGCGGGAAAAGAGAGAGGTGGAGGGGGATGCGATCCGTAATTTCTACTCCGTA
>BLJB01000161.1:0-26653 GCA_013423325.1 Usnea hakonensis | reverse complement strand
ATCTTATAGTATCGGACTGCCTGTGTTGGATAATAACGTTATCATTGAGTTAAGGACGGCGATGTGCGAGGGGGAAGTTATTAGGAGCGTCTGGAGCACGAATTAGCCCTATAATACCTTAATATTTCTTGATTTGAATACTCGCAAATGTAGTGTACGGTCGTAATACTCTTAGGCATGTTACTAACTGTAGAGCCAAAATGTATACAAAATAACTAGGTGGGAGGCTCGAGTAAGTGGTATTTGGTGGAGTTAGCCCTAGCCCTAATGGTGCATTTCCCAGGGTGGTGCATTTCCGGGTGAATATGTTGTACGAGTACCTTAGATATACATCTAAGGCGAGGTACCCTGAGTACCTTAGATATCGTGCAGGTAGGTACCTTACCTGATGGCAAGCATCGAGGGACTCGTGTTCATCGTTCCATTTCACATTATGTAAGGTAATTAAGCAGAGCACTACAACCGGTCATCTATTTGCTCGCTTTTCTTCAGCCATTGGTGGTATTTATTGCTGTATGCAGAAATCTCTCTAGGTCAGATCCACGCGTCTTAGCAATTCGACTCCTCCCTATAAAATGAGGCACACCGTACCGCTGATCGTAAAGTCCACATGCCCCTCAAGATCTCTTCCTGCCTTCTTCCTATCCAAGGGAGCCAACGAACAGAAGACATTGCTATCAAAGGTACAGTGCGGATACATTGCCAATGACTCCGCCGTTCCCCGTCCGAAGTTCCATTATAAAACTTGTGTTATTCAATAAGGAGGGTCCAGAATCAGGATTTACAGGATCCATTCCTGGGGGAAATTCGAGTATATTCTCATGATTCATCAGCCACTCAAAGGGAGCACCATCCCTCCACATAAACAGCGATAATCCGGGCTGCCCATGAATGTCTGGTAGGACCCGAAATGTCAGTGCGACTGTCAAGCCCAGGGGGATTAGGTGTACCATTAATCACGACCGCACCGCCATTATCGTGTGCAAGGCAATCACTGTCCAGCTTGAGTGCGGCGCCGAATACTTCAGACCATGCCAATGCTGGTGAAGTGTTCATGATTGGTTTTCCTTTGGAGGAGAAGTGTGTGAAGCTGAAGAGCCCAACGTTACATGTCCCTATACTTAGCCATCAGTAACGGGATTGCATGTTCTCAAAAGGCAAAGATCGGACATCTGACTGACCGGAAGAAACACGTCGCGGCAATTGTACAATAGTCTGTCTCTCTTTAGGGACACGTGGGTCTTGAAAGGATCTCCATACCGCTTGCGGTGGCGCGGTGCGCAGTTGTTGCTCGACAAACCAGCGGATGGCGTTGTCATCGATGGGGAAATTTGATAGACTCCCTATGCAGTCGGTCGAGACAGGACTTCCGTAGATATCTCTATTACAGAATGTTCCATAGTCTGCGGCATGAAGCGTAGGGGCCAGGAGTAAGGCAATGCACAGTAATTGAGCTGCACCCGTCGACTGAAAAAGAAACGACGCCATAGACATTGAGTATGATTCTGGCTTTCGATTTCTCAGTCTGGTCCTCTTCATAGATCTGGGTTTGGGTCATCCCTTGAGGCGGAGGTAGGACATTGTTGGATCAAGAAACGAACGGGACAATATGCAAGCAAGGAAGCGACTTTCGCGCGATCAAAAGTTAATGAATGAGAGGCTGCGACTAAAATCTAGACTAGTGGCAGTGCTTTCCTTGCTGTCCTAGTCTGAGACGTCATGAAACCCTGGAGCCGCAAAAGCGATGGTGCCTCCGCGTCAAGTGCCCGGATGCGCGAGTAAGTTGTTGTTCTTCCCTTTCTTCTGCCGTTATGTCCTTTCACCCAAGGAGCAGACTTTAAAAACTCTCCCACGAAGCTTCTTTTTTGGCATTGAGAGGTCTGAAAATCTTCTATACAACGTCCTCAATGCGCCATCAGTTCTTCCGCTCGACCGTGAATTGCGGACTCTTATGCCTCTCTATTATTCATGCGACAATTGCAATATCATGCAATAAGGACTTGTATGGCACACCAAATATACAAGATTGTTATGAGGCCATGTTTTGGATCCCTTATATAAATACACCTGGTAGAGATTCACCAGAAGCCAAGGCATTTCGAATCTTCGCAGAGCCACAGTTTCAGACTCTACCATTTAGTGCCGTAAAGAACCAGTATGCGCCGAATGCTATTGTGCAGCTACCGAAAATATGGAAGCATGGTGCGTTACCTCGCATCCACAGCATTGGAGGTTGAACCTCCAGGAGCTCTTTGAACTTTTTCCATACTCTGAAGGAACGCTGAAAAATTCGCGTCACGAGTAGGTTCATGCAACATCGCATTAGTACTCCAGCCTTATGGTTCTCCTCCGAAGCCCAAACCCGTATTCAGGGAGAGATGGTCAGACATTGTCCATCAGGTGCTTAAGCTTCGGCCTTGCCTCCACCCTAAGGGAGGCTCACCACAAGGAGGCTATTCGCCTTTAATCAGTAAGTCACCAGCATATTGACCTGTCTGTCAAGTGATTGATGGCGAAAAGTTACCCAGAGCCGGCCGGCAGGACTGTACATATACACGACTGACTCGCTTTTTAATAAGAGGACAATGATGGATTACATGACTAAGGGGAAGATAGTCACGCCACCTACGCTCCCGGGACTCCTGGGCAACTTATCGGCTAGTGATACTGGTCCGGCTTTGAGTCTGAACCCGTCGAGTGACACTTCATCGACGCCCATGCTCGATCTTCTCGAATTTACATGACTTCGGTAGACATTGTCAATGGATCCATCAAGTACTTGACTCAATTTTCAGTCTACCATTCAATCTAATCAGGAACAAGATGATTCCAGATTAGAGTTTACCGAATGGCGTGGATACAGCGTATCGCACCAAAGATAATTACTACAATGCGAAATAAGTCTTACGATGGCAAGGCGGACGCAAAGAGCCTTAAGAATCACAGTTTCTGTAGGCTGGGTCCGAACGGAGATAAGACTGTTACTATGGTCCAATAAGTCATGTGTATCTTTGTGATGGCCTCAAATCTCCAAAAAGGCCTTCCAGCCTAATTCTCCAACAAAGACGCTAGCATTGTCTTAGAGAAAGTGGAGCATGCCTCATGACAATATGCCTGGCTATTATAAGATCAAAATCAGAAGAATCCGTGCCTTGTCTCTCGATAACAGTGCGAGCGTAGCATCATTGACTTCACATCCGCGGCTCTCCTGTTGGTGTCAGCCTAAGTGTCATTCGTCCAGGCATAAGTTTCTTCCAATATAAGTCCGAGAAGATAGTTTACTTTTTCAATACCGACGCCATACTACAATGAGTTGTAGTTACACTTACTCTGCCAGTTACGTTACGTACAGACCAGTCCTCTACTTTGTACACAACATGCATGCTCAGCGCCTACTTCTCCCTCTTCGACTTCTACACCAGACTACAATGCACGCCCAATCTCCGGGACTAGGTCTGTCATGCTACTTGCCCTTCAGCTCATAATACTTCGTAGTCTCTTCCTTTCCGAGCATCATTGTTGCAACGTCAAGCGCTCATGCTACATTGCCAAGATCGATGGCTTGTTAGGGCGGAGTAATCATCTGCGTTCATTAGGTGGATTGCAAGGAGGGTGAGAAGTGGTGTAGTACATGAGTTGGTCTCTTTTAGTGTATAAGTAGAGGTAGCCAGTGGTTTCAGTGTACTCGTGGCGATCATGTTGTGGTATGCATAATGGCTTTCTCCCAAGATCTACGATCTTGGCATAGTTTGTCTGGAATATACTTAGCGCGGACTTTGAGATGGTTGCTGGCTGGCATCTCCGTATGTGTTAATACTTTTGTTGGTACTCTCAATTTAAAAGGTATGCTGGCTGAACTCCGCACCCGTCAGCATTCCACATACTGAGTTTGGTATACGGCTTCTAGTAGCAAGAATACATTTATCCGTTAGCGCTCGAGCACCCAATCGGAGACCTTCCCTCCCATCCATCCACCCAATTCAAAAGCCGAAGAACAGACACTAGCCTCCCAGACGCATTCACTCGGGAAATATTCAGCCGATTCGAAGACCGACCGTAGAACTACTCTAAAGAGCATAGTGGGACCGAAATACGACATAGCACTCCTACCATCCCGGAACAAATACCTCGGCTTGCCTGGGGTATGATGCACCCGGAAATTTATTCTCGGGTAATGAACAAATGCCAAGGATCGCTTGTATTGAGGAGGGATGGATTTCCAATAGCCTCCATTTTGACGTGTGTAGCTTGATGAATAATGCATGTCAAAGCGGGACGTATGGGCTCGTCAAGGATCGGAAGGATTTTTGGATGGAGGGATGTGAGTGGTTGGAAATCTTAGCTTGGTTTTTTTTTTTTTTTTTCTATTGGCTCTACGGACTTTTGTGAGATAAAGAGCCGAGTCGATGGCTTGATTGGGAAGTGCGAAGAGGGAAGTGTTAAGCTTTCTACGCTTACATCTTCATCTATAGTTAGCCAATAAAACTTAAGTTCCTTGGCACGTATTTCGCTGTAATTGCGAGCTTGAGAGTCGATGGTCATTCTGTATTACTATTTGTCATCCGTAGGGATTTTGGATGTATCAATGTAGGTAGATAGTTCGAATTTGAGGAGCGGGGATTATATGTGTGATATGCAAACAACATATTAATTATCGGAATTCATAACACAAATCAACATCTGCGGCGAGTAACGTGCATGGAGCATTGCTCGGGGTGAGTTTTTGGACAGAAGAAAGCTCTTTTTGGGCTTGACTGAGTCTTTGTGCGCCAGATGATAGAAGGCTCAAACGTACTATAGATAGAGTGCTCCGCATGTACTCGGAACAAAGCGACGCATGAAGAAAGCAACATCGCATCCATCTGTCCTCGCCTCTTTTGTCTCACTATCCTCTCGCTGCATACGATCATGCATGTTCTGGCACATCGCTTGCTGACGCAAATTGAGCACGAAGGCCGGGATATAACGGAAGTCGAGCAAGGGCGGAATGAGGGTCAACGTGGACAAAATATCCGCATCGTCGAAGCTCATCTGCGACAAGCCAGTCCATTGGGTCCGTAAGAATGGCTCGAATGTCATAAGTACCGAGCTGTAGCATACTGTGGGGATGGATATAGGGGCCCTCTAGATGAAAAGGGGAATGGATGTCTGGAGAGAGTGCTTTGTCAGTATTGTATGGCTTCGTGGGAGAAGAAAACCCACAAGAGTCGACCGTGTCGTCGATCGATCTCTGCGAGATCCGGCGAGCGCCGTCTTTGGTGAGAATATAAGGGATGCCAGGCTAGGACAATGTCAGCGCGCTCACTTGGAGAAACACATAAAGATAGAGTGAATGGCATCAATGGGGACTCGCCTGGCTGGCGTCATCGGCACCACCAAAGTAGTATTCAAGATTACCACCGAATAGAATCAATTCAAGGTTGCGTCCGGCTTCACCTCTATATTTGTTCGAATATCCGCTAAGTTCAGCTTTGATCCGTGGTGGAGTTACTGCTTCGCCTCTGGTGAGAAAGGTCACAAGCATATGGCCCAACTCGTGGAGAATGACGTTCGCGAACATGAAGACAAAGGTTCGAAAGTGTTGCCTATTGATATTTAGAGGGTCGCTGGTCTGCGCTGCTTCATCGAATGCGTTAACCATGTCGCGAATTCTCTATTACGATCAGCTATGCTCAAGCCCCACCCCCAAAAGCTCATTCATTGCTGACTTACAATTCCATTCAGTAGGATGCTCTGATTGCAAGGATCAAAGTAGAAACTCCAAGCGCGCCTAGGATGGCCGCCTAAGCAGCTTGGGGTAGTGATGGAGTCATCAACATAGACTATAGGGAAGACTGCAAGCACTGTATCGATGTAGCAATTGACAGCCTCTGCTGTGGTTTTGTATTGATTGCGATACCAAGGTTCTGGCCGAGAGCGATCGAACTCTCGGGCGAGTGACACAAAAGCCGATCTGATTTTGATATCACGGAGCATTGCTCGACAGACCTGGATAGATTCTATGACACAAGAAGCTAGGTTCCCGTCAGAGGGGTAGACAAAGTCTGGCTTTCCATCCCAACGCCGATGGACAATTGTGAAGTCAATGTAGTCCTTGGTCATGTTAGTCGTTTGCTTCGTGACGGAAGGGTGTTAGTAGGAATTTTGGAGCTGAGATTGGAAAGAAGAGGAAAAGGGGAGAATTTATACCCACCACAACACCATGTCTTCGTTCTAAACTGTTAAGAACAGTGGGAGTATCTCGGAAGATCCTAACCAATAGAAACAATTGTCCGGCACCTACCTCCCAAATTTTTATTTTTCTGGGTAGTGTATGTACATGATCACCGGACTAAACGGTCTTTGAAACAAAAGTGGGGAACTTCATGCAAAAGGCTCTGTTGCAGGATAGGGTGAGAGTTGAAGACTTAGTATGACAACACTAGTAGTCGGCTGGGCTCGTATATACTGTGTTGAACATGCAAATCTAGCCTTTAAATACGCGGTCTAGCTTTTGTTCGGCCCCGGAGATCGGATCAGGTACACTGTTCTCGCATTTCATTGGCTAAAGCCAAGAGCTGCAGCCGAGAACCTGATCGGGCATTCATCACATGGTCAGAGGTCCAATTTGGTGATCCTATTGGCCGCTTCGATAACCAAGTACCGACGATACAAGATATCTCCATCCATTCATCTGTGGGCGCGGATGAGGGGAATGGTACTTTCATCGATGGGATTCGCGGGGCCTCTCAAAGCTGCCACTTGAGGACTCCGCTCTCGGCCGCGAAAGCTAGCAGTCTGCTCCTCCAAGTGTGCAATTTGCTGGTTGACATTGAGAAAGCATTCCTGATTATTTGATGGCCACGGAGCCGACGAGTTCACCTCTACAGGATGTGTTATGTTTTGAAAATCTTATGTTAACATGTACCTCATGCAGTAAGACTAAATCGGGCAGATTATGTAAGATGACGTATTAAGAAAGCGCCAAGACTGGGGCATCGGTAACGGATATTTGTTGACATTTATCAAATTTCTGTCGTGCTGGTACCTAGCAAGACTGGTCGGAAGGGATATTACAAGAAGAAAGCTTTCTTGCATTTTCAAATTTCAAAGTACGACCTCATCCTAACATCTCCACTTGCCAAGATTCGCAGATGTCTCAGTCAAATATGAGCAGTAATGTTGGGAAACCACCAAGCTTTGATGAGCCCCTTGCGATCCTCTACGAGTCAGCGTCCGTATGGAGATAATCTGCATAAGAGCAAGTGAAGCCCACCTTCTCATCTACAAGAACGACAGCGACAAACCAGCACCTTCACATATACCATGCACGTATGAGTTGTATGGTCATGATGAAGGATTAGCGATGTACTTTGGCAAGGCAGGAAGGTAAGGAAGGGAAAAGGAATGGGACTTGCTCGAACGTGATATGTACATCTCTTTGGTACTTCAGGGGCTGCAAGCGCCCGCTGGATATTTCGAGCTTCTGGGCAGGCCTTGACCCCAGACCTTAGGATCTGAGATGGGGCCTATTGTCATTTACTGAAGATGTTGAGGAAGAGACTGTGGTGTTTGTAGGGCACACAGCAAAATTGTGTCGCTGCTTGTGTATATTTGACACGGACACTAGAGTCCACTCAAGTTCAAACATCACTCGAAGGACGTCCATGCTAATGACGATATTTCAAACCTACGGGATCTCTATTCATGTCTCCAATCAGTAACCCTACCTTGTATACTATACATACTCTTCTCCATACGCTCAAGTACTCAAATCTACAGCATCCTCGTATCCAGATGCCTTGAAACAAAACCCTCCTTTTCAAATGTCGTCAGCTACATCTTCAACTGAAAATATGCTCGAACGATCCCTGAAGAACAGCAAAGCATCATCGTCGCTACATGACGCATCGGGAGAACCTTAAGCCTGCGAATAGAAAGCACGGCGGAGGTGGTCAATAAGAATGACTTTGGAGAGGTTCAATGCCGCTTGCCTTGTGGCTCGAAATTGACGGGGGCTCCAATATTCGGATTCCCAAGGATCTTTGGATACAGATGTTGCAGTGGTGCAGTGAACAATGGACATTTCCGAGAGAGACACTGGTGAGAGGATAAGACATATGGTCTTCTACCGGGTCTTTGACAGGCGCAAGACGCAATTGTAGGACTGAGGGCTGGGTGATGCCACTGATTCGTATATTTTTTTGTTTGTGTCGCGTGTAATTTCAGACTTGAGTGAAATGTGTGCTTTCAGGTATCGCTATAGCTTGTGGCTATTACGAGACACACACAACAGTAGTACTATGAGGAGTGCATGTTTACTGCGCTCTTACCTGCACAGGCTGCTCAGTCTATCTATCTCTTATAGAGTCGTTGCATCTACTTATGGCCCACGCACCCACTGCTATAGCCAGATTAATAATGAGCAATTATTGAACTCAAGGTGAGGGATTACCGCAATAGTATTACTGACATACCTCTGTGACCCACTCTCCGAAGAAGAAGAAGAAGGACAGACAGAGCCAGCGATAGGCCAAAACGAGGCTTGGCATTTATCCGTACCTTACCGCATCGTCTTTTTGCGCTAACGTATCTTAAAACACATCAAACGGAACTGCCCCTCGGGCAGGGACAAGCCTCCTACACTTGACTCGTATCATATTTTACTTGAGGTTCTGACTGCATCTCGGCCATACATTTCAGCGCTCGGCTACAGATGGGTCCGGCTACAGTTTGACGCTCCTCCGACCGAATCTGAGAAAGAATTCAGGGTTTTTTGGGCCTACGCTCAAGAAATGAAACAAAAGCAGCTCCATCTAACTGGCTGATCGACTGTATGGGAGCTTTTACGCACCATCTTGTCTCTTCTCCGTTTTGTATCATCCTCCTACGCTACTCAAACATAGGAAACCGCACCCACAACAAAATCTGTTTCAGCTCTGGAAGCTTTAGATGAGGTAATGTAAAAGGACTGGTCTTCCTCTATATCGGCCCATTATTACACATGCTTCGGTTACATGCTTCACTCCTCGAGCCTGATACAACGAAATGTTTCAGTATCGTTACAGCAATTTATACCATACAATGGGTGTGACTCATTTCACATCAAGTATAACCACGCTTTCTTTCTGTTTCTATTTTCTAGCAATTTTACACACTCACGTCTCTGTATTCCCCGTCAAAGACCTTCCTTACCAAGCCTTGCTATTCTATACATCACACGTTGGGACGTCTCTCTCAGCTATTGATAGCGATACTTGACATCCCTCGTATTCTCTCTTGCCAACATGTCTCCTTCAAATGTTTCATTCCCCAAGCTGGGGGACGAGACGTCTGAGGTCAGACTATATCTCCGCGATCGTAACGGAGATGAAGGCTACCAGTATCGCCCAGACAGTGAAATGGCCAAGTGCGCTGTCAGGGTGGTGAGTGTATGCCAAGCCTTACTCAAGGCAGAGTTTGTCCATCACGTTTTAATAGGGTTCATAGAAGAGTACGGCGACGAGCGACCGGAGGCCCGATTCCACGACTCGGTCTTGATCGCTGAACAAATTGACAAGTTCATATCGATTATTTGTCAGAAATTTCCACGCCTCTACGTGGATGACAGCATCACGAATTCTTTGGTCCTGAGACGCCATGTGGAGTACTCTCGGAATGCAGAATTCCAACCGTCAGACCAGCGCATCTACTTGAACGGAGAGGTAATTGAAACCCGCGATACTCTCGATGACAATGAATCCAGGCATGCTAACAAAACTCTAGATGTTTGGAAGTATGTGCAGCGCAGCGATCAAATCAAATTACAATGCCCATTCAAAGAACAGCGTTCAAGTCACCATCGATACCCAAATTTATCAGAATTGGTGGTTCCTCTTCGCAAACACTCTCTTCCGTGAAATTCTTCAGATCTTCGACACGTATATTACGACTGGCCAAGATAACACGCCATCGTCATTTCTAGCTCCCTTGGAGTCTTCGAAACCAATCTTTCCGTCGCCACCCAGCTCAGATCTCATTTTCCTGGAGGGACAGCTCTTTGGCGGGATTCTATCTTTCTTTCATGATCCAAATCTCAAGACATGTGATGTTAGTACAGACACGGTCGTTCGAACTCGAAACCAGCCTCCTAGGATCCAAGCTGACATAGAACCTAGAGGGTCGTGCCTTTGTTGACCTACGAGAACAGCGAATTCCGGATTCTCTCGACATCAATCGAAGAGACCCTCAAGGAAGGTGAGTGATGTTCCGAGCACTGTATTTGATACACCATACCGTATGTCAGCTAACGTCAACTTTTCTTAGATATTCACCTTCCTTATGCCACTAAATATCTTAGCGAGGATAAACGAGTACTATTGCCAGCAGATCGACTCCTTTCTGCCGCCTTGTCAATTGCTCGTCGTCGTCTACGCGATTCGACCCCTAGTGCCCAGGCGGCCGAAAAAGAGGACAAGCTAGACACGAAGGCTAAAGGAAAGCAATCAAAACAAAGGACCAGATAAGAACATAGCAGCTCATCTTGATTCCATCCGGCATGGCATGATGACGAGTAGGAATAGGGTCGACTTCGTTTTGCTTTGTCGCTACACAGCATGCGTGGGTTCATTGTCTTTGATTACACAACTTGCACGGGAAGGTCACTTCTCAGAATTTGTTAACTTGCATGCTAGCACTGTAAAATCTGATCATGTTTCTTTGCCATGAAATGCGCCGAGGTGTTTGACTACACAGCATGCGAAACGCATGCCACCACTCTTGTAAAATTTGTTAACAAGATGAGACATCCCGTCCCACTGAAAATAATCACAATGTCGGCGTATCAATTCTCCATGAGCATGATAATTCTAGCGTAAGGCGTAGTCCCCACCAAGAACCCCGCCAGTGATCCCGATCCACATCCAACTTCCCCTTCTTTTCCAGCGTCATTCATTCCTTTCCCAAGCCTGCAGGTTGCAGCTGCCACTACTACCGACCCAAAAGCCCCTCCTCTAACCGCTGGCTTCTTACTCATACAGCAGACTTCACAAGCTTGACCCTGAATACCCAGATGATTCTTCTCACTCTGTCTCTGTCCCACAAAACACATTAAAAACGAAAATGCTGAACGCTGTGGGGTTGTGGGTAGAGCTTGAGCCTTTTGGGGGTCTTCTTCCGTTCGAGCATGGAGAATCAAGATTCCGAGGGCAAATACTGTAACCAGGGCTAGCGGACATCAGATAGATTATGATCTTACCATGTAGGATCTAGCTTATGAATTGTCCGAGCAAGTATCTCTCGGGTCTGACCATGGTGACTGCAGTATAAAGTGCTACCGCAGGGAGACCACCGAAGAGTCAGACGCCCGTGCTGAGGGACCTTGAGCCCTGAGAAGTGGAAGCACTCTATGACCACGAGAATGCGTACGACATACCGCCTGGGTACCTACCCTCGTCTGCGCGCTATTCCAGGCGGAACGATGGCGTTCAGGCAACATTGGATGCTGCGATAGGCTTGGTCAGGGATCCCGACTAGAAAAACCTACGACTATAGAATATATTGACATTTGAAGAATTTCAAAATCCGCCCACGAGTGGGTGAATAGAAGAAGACGAACGTTATCCTACGCTCTACTGGGCTGATACGATTGATGTAAGAACAAGCTCAACATTGCCTTCTGCGTCGGAGGGTGCGGTGATTTAAGCAGCATTGTGTGGAGACACCACGAGGTTGTTCTATTTGGTTCCGAGGATCTGGTTACATTGCACACTGAACGCTTCTTCAAGGGACGGATCGCTGGTACTGCTAGGGCAGACGAAGGGCCGAGAAAAGAAGAACGGCCCCAATATTTTCCGTGGGAAGATGATTGATATAGTCTCGCTACTCCTCGTGGTCGAGGTTTGAGATACTCATGGTGAGTAAGGGTGGGGTGGTGGGCTTTATTGCGATGACGAACGGAATAGGAATGATAGCTTCCTAACCACTAATAAGCAAACGGCAACGGAGGCTGTGAAGTAGTCCTTTGGCTTGCTTACTACCGCCTCATAAGAGGGACTTTTGCACTGGTGTAGTGTCACAGCAGCAAATAGATGTACTTGATACAGACTCGTGGGTTATCGCCGACCTTCATGAGAGGAGTAAAGAAACCAGCTAAACATGTTGCCGATCTTGTGAAACTTCTCGATAGTCTTTGGTCGTATTATTTGGAGCTCTTTGGCTGCCTTTAGCTACATACCTATGGAGTCTGAGCTTGATCTAGTTGTTTCTCTGGAGGAATGACGGTCGATTTTGACGGCATAGCAGGACCCGTCAATCGGCTACCATCTTCGGTAGACCCTTGGCTGTTTGTCCCTGTACGTTGGGGAGTGGCACGGGTCAATCTGTTCATGCAGATAGGTGATTTGCCAGCTTTGGCCCCACAGAAGTGATTACCACCGAGATTATTTGACAGTAGGTCCACTTGTTTCGGCAAAGTCTGGTTACATCCTCGTGAGATGGTCGGCAAGGAGGGTGTCGACACATCTAGCTCCATAGCTGTATCATTGATGGGTCTCAGCCTGGCTGTTGCTGTGCGCTGCGTACCTTTCATTGCATAGTTCGGTTGTTCCAGCTACCGCTGATCGTATGGCTAAGGTCCAAAAGTCGGCTTCGGCTCCGTCAACTTCAAACGCGGGGGCTTTTATAGGCTTGCTACTCCGGGAAGCGGTTGAGAAATTGGACTCATATGCGGCCAGAAGAGAGATTCACACATATATTTCAGCCCTGGTCAGCGAGTGCGTGCTTGTTGCGGGAATCTGCATAAACAATGACGAAACCCCACTTTGCCACGCGGCCCCTATTTATCGAATGTGGCAAAGCCGCTTTTACGGTCGAATTACGAGGCTGTCGTTTACTAATTACGTGGGCTGTAAGGCTCATCGAGAATAGTCGGGAACGTGATGTTGGCTAGGGCTTCGGGCGAAATGAAGGTAACGAATCAACTTTTCCCCCGCAAGATTAGTGGGGCGAAGTGCATGCGGACTTTATGCTAAGCGAAGGAGCTAACACTGCAGGTAAGCTTCAGCTGCGATCAGAACGCAAACATGGTCGCTTAGTTCCAAACTCCGATGTCGAGCTCACGTACTAATTGGCTTCGCTTACCAGCTCCGATATTGAGCATAGGTACCTCTGAAGTCACTCTCCAATCTCTGCATAACATTACGGATACCTCGGGATGGTCCTGCATACCATTTCGTAGCGAGTGCAGAGACACCGTATGACGGGCCAGAAAGTCAAGAATCTATGCAGGACATGTCGAGTACATCTGATGGCTCGCACGGCATCGCAAAGGTTCCTGAGTTTGGTATGTACCTAAGTACCTGAATCTCTTTATCAGGCACGTGTCGTCTTTATTGGTTGCTGCATAGGTACCCTCGGCGGTTGCAAACCAACCAATCAGGAAAAACGAATTGATATCATTTCTGTTCTTATTTCCCTGAGAGTCTAGTTTCCATGGAGAGATGATCCACCTCAAGGACATCAATTTTGCTGCGATGTGTCGTACGTCTCAACATCAAGACTACCAGCACCTTGCGTCTGATTCTGACATTTGCTTCATTGCCGCCCAAAAATTTTGTAAAATGTGTAAAGTTTTTGGAAGAATGTTGGCTGTGCCGCAGCAACGCGCTGTCTCGAAACACCCAATCTCCGTTGCTAACCACAAGTAGTATGCGTTTCAGTCACCCATCGTACAGCCCATCCAAGAGCGCTAGCCTCTTGGCTTCTGTAGGTGATTCGGTCTCATTGTGATCAGCCACGCGCTCTCGTGCCTGCTCTGGCGGGACAGAAGACTAATCGCCATGTGGTCCTCTTCATCGAGATGGGCCCTTTCCTCTTGCCTTTAAAAGAAAGGAGACCAACACCTCCGCGTCACAGACATTTTCATAGAATCTGGCAACGGCTCATGAGGCTGACAAGAAGTCTAAGTGGCACTTAGTCGAAGAATTCGCAATGGAACACTGGCAATGGTAATATCTCTGCCACCGCGGGACGAGCCAATGGGACATGCAAAGGTGAAGACTGGGGGCTGAAAGTATGATGATAAGAGTAGAGAGAACAAACGGGTTGATAAGAAGCAATGACACTATTGAGGCTGTTTCGGATAACGAATACGAGAAGTCAAGGCGGGGCAAAGTGGAAAGCAGAGAAGTGGCAAGTCAGGGGTGGAGAAAGGATGCAATTGCTAATGCTACGAGAGGCCTCACAAAGCATTGGTCATCATCCCTTGTCGTTGTCGATAGATTGTCGCGTCCACTTCACCTTTGGCTTGTGCAGATTATGATTTGTCAGAGTCCAAATTATGAGGGCTGCGATTATGAATCAGCGAAGTTCCAGAGGGGCCGAAAGTGGTGTGGGGGGATGCGAATCCTCGAGGCTGAAGGGGGGGACGTTATCCAATAACTTGGGTGGTGGAAGGTGGGGGTATTTACTTAGCTACTAGGGTGCCGCATGACAAGATCCTTTTGAAGGGGGCCAATTACGACAACCACTGCACGAGCAAATGAAAAACCTCATGGTAACGTATCGAACATAAATGCATACAAAAGAATCCAGAACAAGATAGGGGCTTGCAACTCGAATCACCTTACCCTAAGATAAAGTAAGTGGGTAAGTAGGTAGTGATGGCTGTGCGAAGCGATGTCCGAGGCTGATGCTCGAGACGCTAAGTCATATACGGCTAGCGACAGATTTCAGCCGAGGCCCGTTCCTTAGTTCTGCCGTAATGGGGGCTATAAAATCCGGACATCTTGGTCGTTTCCTGGTCTTTTTTTTCACTCAATATGCACCTTATGCACCTCCTGCCGCCGGTTTCGATCACATGACATGCTTTCGCAGCGACGATAGGAGCGCTAAAGAACAAGTACCTCGGTTTTCACGTGGTCTACTTTGCCCCGTATTGCCTGGCTCATCTCGGGGAATCCACCTGAATCGGTGAAAAAGGGTCCCCTTTCGAGCCTCACGGACCAATCCATCAACGCCTTCCCCTCTGCTGCCAATCGCATCTTCGAAGCGTAATTGCGCAATAGCAAGTATTATCTACGGTCTGCCTCGCGGAAGGTGGGGCCGATTGCAATGATTTTGTAAGGATTGACAATAGGAAAGAGTGTGCCTTGGTGTCAGCCGGATCCCCTCCGTCTGATACAATACCTATAAGAGAAGGTTGGCGACCTATGCATTTTCAACTTGTTTAATGATCCTAAAGACGGGATGTAACCCTACTACCTCGGAAATCTCACGATATTTGAGGTACATTCCAGGTACATTCGCTGCGGGGTAAGCCCCCAGACGCTTGATTCGGCGCCTTAAATCTTCCGAGCTCAAAACCCCCCCCATTGCATCTTGCCGAGTGGTAGATCTTCATCATCCTTCATACCCTTGCATGCACATCATCCTTTTATCGACCTTCCCACCGAGGAATAAGTTTCCAAATCTTCCCTACAACTCCACACATGCCCAACGTTGGAGGTCGCAGCAACGGCTGCATTACATGCCTTAGGAGACGCGTCAGGTGCGGTGAGTTTTGCGCGACTGTACCATCCACGTGTAATCTCTAATCATTGGACAGATCAAGGCGAACCCAGTTGTGACAATTGCCACGACGGAGGTCTACTCTGCGAAGGCTACAGAGGCTTACCCATCACCTTCGACCCACATGTTCAAATACTCGCTCAAAACGGCAGGCCTACAACTATCACGTCTCGGCAAGAAGAAAATGAGGCCGACGAGGGATTCGTGATGGTGGACCAAAACATGACTTCTTCTGCAGAGCCTTCGGCGCGTAATGCTTCAGGCTCAAACCACAACGGCATCAGGACAATCATTACAAAACCGCCACGAGGCAGGCCTAAGAAAACAACCACTGCGACAGCCAGGCAGGATCTTTCCTTGCTTTTGCCTTTCGAACTGAGCCTCACGGCTTTCCAAGAGCCAATTTGCGTAACCTTTCTTGTACAAAATTTCCTTGGCCATCTGGACACCGGTAACAAATCGCTGATGCCTGCTTGGGACGTGAATAATGTTTCCGGAACTGCACGAGAGTCGGTGCATGCATTGGCATTGGCATTTTATGGCAAAGCCCATCATGAAGAGAACATCGTTCACCAGGGTGCCGAGTGCTACGGAAAAGCACTTCTCAAATTGGCACATGATCTCAATGACAAAAAGGCTCAGCGGTCTTCTTCAGTGCTACTATCGTCCATCCTTTTGGCTCGCTACGAACTGGTGGCGTCGACGGGATCCAAGGGTTGGATCCAGCATGCAGGCGGAGTCGAACGTCTATTTGAAGTTCGTGGGCCGCGGAGCCATCAGTCCATCGAAGAGCGCCACATCTTCGAAGCAGCTCGGCCAATCATCGTTATCAAAGCAATCACAGACGAAAAAAGAACTTTCCTTGACCAGCAAGAGTGGCTCACACTCCCCTGGGACCAAACCCCTGGGCAAAAATCCCCGATGAACTATCTCATTGACATCTTCTGCATCATACCCGGTTTACTCCAAGACTGCAAAACGTTGAACCCTAACAGGTCCTTTATCTGGGACAAGTCGCCCGCAACGAGTCCGTCCATGGACTCCCCTGAAGATCAAGATCCTCGACTCGCAAATCTGCGTCAGCGAGTTCAAGAATGCTACACCAAATTGGAACAATGGAAAGAGGGATGGTCCAAGGCTTTTCCTTCGGCCGTAAAACCCACCAAGGATATGTCCGAATTCCCGCGATTAGAGCCCAAATTCCCCATTAAAATCTTCGAACACGCCATCACTTTCACCGATTTCCTTCGGGCCAACGAGTATCAGCTCTACAACACGGTGGTCTTCTTCTTAACCAGCCTGATGCTCTCTCTTCCCCCGTCGTCTTTGAATGACTACACAGCATTAACTTCTGTTTCCGACCTTCTCGGCCAACGCTGGCAGGCAGCATATGACATCTGCCGCGCCGTTCCTTACGATCTGAAGTTCGAAGAGCATGGTTGTGGCGGGGCTTACCTGCTTTTGTTCCCTCTTCTTACCAATCTCCGGCTCTTTGGCGCCGATAGTGAAGAAGGCAAATGGATCAAGCAGGTTCTGGAACGTATTCGGGTCAAATGGGGGCTAGAAGGGGAGAGGAAATACATGGCCATCTGAACAAGAGGAGGGCATGACCATGGGCATGCGAAAGGCACGCGAGAAACATTGGGGGTTAGTGAAAAAGTTACACTGTGAAGACGGTTCGGCAAGATACGCACATTGGCCGCTTCTCAGTCAGGTGGGGAGAGAAGATGGCCAGCGAAGAATAACCCCTCTCACATACCCATATTATCGAGCCGTTGAGCGCACTCGACTTTCGGCACGAGTGTCGGGCGTGAAAGGAGGAACGGTCTGCCGGCCGACTTTGGCGACAGGGTCCTGTACTAGACATGCGAGGCAAGGGAAGGGAGGGTGGATGGTAAGCGCAGGGTGAGTCGAAGATGGAGATTGATCCGAGCACGCCGGGCCTATGAATGCTAAGCTTTCGAGATGATAGGAATAATGCAGCTAATGACGATGATGACATACCTACCTACAGACCTACCTACCTATCTCTCTCTCTCCCTCCCGCCAAGCGCATAGCAGGAAATGAATTACCATGTATCCATCTCCACACCCCAAAAGCATCAGCCTCTCATCGCCAATACCCCCCTGTAGATCACAGAACAGTATTCCATCCATCAACCACACATCCTTCACTATCACCGGAACTCACCGTCGTCAAACCCTAACCCTAACTTGATCTACTGTACCGTCTGGATATGCACGCGATATGATGTTGTCACTGCTGCTATTCGTCGCTCGCTCAGACAATACTCTCCTTCTCTCTCTTTCTGATATTTTTCCATCTCTTTTTTTGTTTTTCGTGGGGGTGGTTTGTTGATATAGCGGGATTGCCAAGTAAAGTACGCGAGGTGGCGTGCCTGGGAAATAGCCTTAAAACCGGGGTCCAGCAGGTCTTGGTGGGTGGGGTGCCCGGATAACATAACCCCGGGGGCCTAGCAATTCTCTCTCAACAACCACCCAACCCACCCAAATCTCAGCGACACCGTCCATTTCCTTCCTGGCTTTATCTATCTATCTCTCTCATTCGCTTTTTCTTTCATGTTTTACTACGTGGACTGATTGCGTCGGGGTGGGATTGGATGATCAGATTTTGTTTTTTTTGGGGAGGGGGGGGATGTTTATGGTATGCACACTGTGTGGGGGATTAATGGGTGGATAGGATAGGTGGGATATGGGATCCTGATGGATGCATTGATGGTGAGGTATGTTCGGGCTGGAGTGGGTGGTGTGAATATTCTGATTATGGGACTGTAGGACGTGTCTTGAGAGACAGGCAATTGGTTCGATGCGTTTGACAACCTTTCTTTGCAGCGAGGGCGGACGTTGATTGGGTCGATGTCTTACGCTTGTTTTTTTCCTCTCGAAAATAAAGTACGGAGAGGTTATGGCCCGGAAATAGGAGAGGAGCGGTTTGTGGGGCGGGGTAGGGGAAGTGGGTAGGGGACTCGTTATGTTGGGTGTAGACGAAGATGAGATTGAGGAGGATGAGGGGTGGATGAGTGGGTTTGGTGAAGGGTGTGAGTGGTTGGGTGCGGTTTGTGAGAAGGGGGAGGAGGGTGGTGCGGACGCGAGGATGGTGGTGCGGACGCTGGGTTGGGAGGTGCGGGGGTGTGGATTTGGGAGGTAGGCAGGCGAGGGGGGGGGGGGGGGGGGGGGGGGGGGAAAGATTCGTGGGGGGGGGGGGGGGGGGGGGGGGGGGGGGGGGGGGGGGGGGGGGGGGGGGGGGGGGGTGAGAAGGGGAAAGATCCTATTAGGGATGGAAGAGGTGCGAAGGGTGCTGGTGAGACACAAGAGGAGGAGGGGTAGAGGTGTAAGATGGGGCCCCAGGGGATGGTTCTGAGACTTGGGGATGGTTCGTGCGGGCGACAGGCCAGAAACGGGCTATTGCTCTGCGGAGGAGGAGGCTTATTCCTGCAAGTGGGTTCACGTATTGGTGTTGCTTGAGGGTTGGCATGCTATTTGATTGTATTTCAAAGGAACGTGTTTGTATATGCTGTGTTATCAATGGTAAAGAATGCCGCAGCGCATGCTGGTGGACAAAGGAACCGAGGGGAAGAGTCCTTTCGTGCCGGCTGGTAAGGGTCCTACTCATCTCTGCTCAGGATCTCGTAGAGGCAGGTGGGTGTAAAGAGATCGAGGCAGATGACGCATTCCTCTCTTCATTGCTAGCCCTCCTTTCGAGGAAAGGGGAGTAGTAAGTCTGCCACCCCTGCCCAAGTCAACGGGTCCGTGGGAGGAATCTTGGGGTCCTTCGGATAACCACAATCAATACTGCGCATGATTTGATTTTCTGGACGAGAAATTCCAGAAGGGAGCTCGATTGCTCAAAAAAGAAGACTGTCAGTGTTTTCAGTGCACGAAAGGTGATCGGGCGAAATGCTCACCGTATTTGACAGAGTCGGGATACTCATCCTCGACCTTGAAGATACCAGCACCACACTAGCGTATACTTTAGCTTCCAGTCTACAAGGGAGTCATAGTCCAATGGTTTGCAACATACGTCGTGCCGTTCATCCTCTTCGTCAGAGTTGGCCAGGAACATGATGACTCCCCCAAAAGTTTGAACCTCCAAAGTGTGACCAGCCTCTCCCCCGTGAAAGATTGCGTTTGCGCGCTTGGAGGTGATGGTATAGACCGGGCCACCAGTAGAACCTTTAGCAAGATACGTGATGAAGACATGCCCGAGTTGATGGTATAAAGTAAGGACGAAAGAGGACTCGAAATTTTTGTACTCGATGCTTTCGAGGCTATCGGTGGAGGAGTTTTGAGCAACCTTCGATGCTACTGCCAATAGACGGTCGGCCTTCTATTGCACGATCAGCATGCTCAAGCGTTTGGGCAATAGCGTGCTGCCTTTTCTGTACTTACGAGTCCATGAATACAAATGCTCTTGTGGCGGGGTCAAACTCTCCATCCCACCCCACTTGCGGCTCCAATGATGACCATACTGGTGCGGGCTGTGCGGGCTGTGCAAGCTATTGTCCACGAAAACCACAGGGAATCTGTTTTTGATTATCTCACAGAAGTTCTCTGCAACATCCTGCATCTTCTTATTCGTTCGCTCGCCTTGGCAGTACCAGAGGTCGTTGCCTTTTGGTATGGTTTCTGTCCACGACGTAGCCATAGATCCGAAAGCACGCAAGACTTCCTCCTTTTTCAGCATGGCTTGGCAGCGCTTGATACATTGTCCGATGCAGGTGGCCATGTTAGGTTGGTCTGCATCATTTATGGAGAACCTAAAGTCTGGTTCGCCATTTTCGGCTCGATGTACAATGGTAAACGTAGAGGCCTTCGACGGCAATGCCATGTTTTGGTTAGGATAATTGTCTAGGAAAAAAGGCTGACGGTCATAGGAAGAGGTGATGTGAAGTCTGATAGATGAAACCTGAGAGGAGAAGATCTTATGCATAGGCGGTCTGTTCTGAAACAAGGCGATAAGCCAGAATGGGGCAGTTGAGCCGAGGAGCTAGTCATCTTCGCAGTGCGAAATTATCCTATCGGAATAGAAGGCGAGGTCTGCTCTTCGGCGCATACAAGATCCCGTGAAGTTGTGAATCAGACTTGAACAAGGGCGAGTCTGTCTCCCGACTGCATGTATTCCTTGGAGGATACAAAGTCAATTATAAAATCCGCAACCATCTCGTATCCGCAAGCGGATTAGTGGAAATCGGAACAGGCAGCAAGTATATTACTAAGTAAAAGCTGTGTTCGGGGCTCCAAGTACTTGGGAAAGATCGAGGATCTGGACAGCGAAAACAAGTTCTTGGCATTTCTGCGCAGTATTGGCTCGTCGGCAGCGGTTGAGATGAGACCGGTTGCTTCCAAATTCCGGTGCCGGATCTTCTTGGCATAATTTTGGCCATTTTCTTCCTTGCAGACTCCGGTGGAGTCAAGCCTGGTTGGAGCCTGCTCCACTTCACATACAGTTTACCTTGGACAAGCCGCTTGCCTTTGTCGAAGGAGCAATGAACAGTACGCTTACATGTGAAAAGGAATGGATGTTGTGTTTTCATGTAGGGGGAGTGGCAGATTGACATGAGGTCTTCAGTCTCCACGATATCGATGTTCGCTTGGGGAGCATTTAGGACTTGGTGGCAGGACAAACATGAAGAGATTGACACTGGAGCTTGTGTTGGCGAAGAAAGCCTCTGATGCTATTAAGCTGAGAATTGTTCTCGTATAGGTGGCAAGCTTCATCTGAGCCAGGATCGCATGACGATCTGCTGATACATACTGCACTAAGCAAGCTAGAACTTCGTGTCCCGATCCATCTACAGCAGTCCCTTTCATCTGGAAATATGAGTGCCTTAATGTTCCCAACGTGGATCTTCCGACCACTGTCCTTGGCTCGACCTGCGCTAGGAATTCTTCTGACGCCGCAGGAATCAAGAGGGTACGCCAGAGCCTTGATCGGCAGCTCCAAACGAAGATGAAGTTCATAGCTGAATGTATTGACTATGGTGGAGCTGTGGTTCATGTCGTAACTGAGGTCTAGGTTCTTGAGCTTGATCTTGATCTTGATCTTGATCTTGGGAAGGTAGCGAGTATTTTCATAAGCAAGCATCACCCAATGGAAAATTCTACTACGTGCTTTGACTTGAGCGGTGATCGTATCGCTATTCTCCATCGGGCATACAAAGCCTATTGGAGCAGGTAAAAAGCTTCCTCTAGCGACAGCTGGTGATTCGAGAAATTCGGATGCTAAGGGCAAGAGATTGCCAACAAACCGGCGCTGTTAGGAGGTGCCATGGTGCGATGTTCAACTTAATATCTCATCAGGCGCTAGCTGGCACGTCGACATCTGAAGTCGCTTCCTTCGAATTGTTTGGTTCAGGCCATGCTGCACGGTCCAGGATGAGTTGTGACGTTCCATTATGGGCACGAGCCAAGGCTCCCGCGTTCTCCATCGCCCACATCACCTGAGATACGGCCATTTCGTAATTCTTTGAGATTCTCCTCTTGAAAGACAAGTCGGTAGTAGCAGGCTGGGCAAATATTCTCGTCCCTTCGGGCATCGCGGCGAGGATTGAATCTGGCCTAAGGTGCAAGCAATGAGTAAGGGCCCAATCCGTGGTACGTTGCTTCTTATCCTTCCGTTCCTGGTGAAGATGAAATTCCATACGAGACCCTTCCAGAAGATACTTGCACGAGTTGCCCAACACATGACGAAGGAATTGCGCACTACAGGTAGTTGTGAGATGAGACTCCTTGCCTCTACCGGCTCTTTTCCATGGTTTAAAGGATATCTTTTGGCTACGGATGGGTTCGCCTGGCTCACGCTTGATATATGTTTTTATCCGGTAAATTCCCGATTCTTCTTGCGCGAGGAAGGAATAAGGCTTGAGGCGTACGCGTTGCAGAGCTTCTGTCAATGTCGTAGTGGCGACCTGACCGCTCTCATCGTCATATAGGGCAAGCGAAATATCGTCTGCACTCGGATATATCTTTTTCGTGAGGCTGCGGAGCTGCTTATCGGCAATTGGCCGATCTCTGGTAAACAGATTATGTACTAAATGAAATGAACGGGTGCCTTGGTATCGAGAACACTTTGCAACAGGGCGCAGCATCGAGGGCATCCTGATGGAAACATTCTGAATCGAAGTGGTTATTAAATACTTGGATGGCATCTTCGTTCCTAGATATTTCTTCTGTAATGAGAGTGAAGTGATTAGGAAATTTGGTATACATTACATCAAGAAAATCTTTTCAATCTAAAATTAATATTTTACGGGAGAGCCTCAGCTAACCTTTCTAGGCAAAGCTCCAATCATTGCCAAGACTTTGAATAACTCCAAATTCAGGGTCCAGTTGTTACCTTCAGTATTTGTCGACGACTCCTTTACCGAGTACGCGCTCTAGTATTATATTACTTAGAACAAGGAATCTATACGCTTCTCCTTGATCCTTCATCGAGCCAAAGCTGCACCAGGTGGCTTTCACCCATGGAGCCATGTTGACACGACTCAGACCTCATCCCGAGTTCGGACATGGACCCCTCATCCTTCATTGCCTAGAAGCAGCCTAACGCGAATCTAAGCCGTGTAGTATAAGTGCTCATGCTACGCCCACTGTTCCATCCCTTCTTTTACGATTTCTTGCTGAACTCATCCCGCTTCAAGTCACTCCGTGCTCACCCTTTAATCTCCTGTCCGTTTACACTGTCAGCCCCAGTCTGCGGCCCAATCTCTCAGCTCAATCCTGCTGCTCAAGCTCTCTCTTCCATCACAGCAGCCATGTCAACGCGTTACGCCGCCGTCCACCAGAATCCCAAAGGGCCAGGCGATGCCCGTCCTACTGCTCTCGACATCATCAAGGATGAAGGCCTACAAGGCAAGCTTGCGGATAAAGTTGTACTGATTACCGGATGCTCTTCAGGCATTGGCATCGAGACTGCCAAAGCACTCAATACTACAGGGGCACAGCTCTTCCTAGGAGTCCGCGACATCGTCAAGGGACACGCCGCCCTGTCGGACATCATAAAGCCCGGTCACGTCGAGCTGTTAAAGATGGACCTGAATTCCCTGGATAGCGTACGTTCAGCGGTAGAGGAGTTCAAAAGAAGAACCAAGACCCTCAATATTCTCATCAACAACGCAGGCGTCATGGCGACACCGGAGGGTAAGACGGCAGAAGGCTTCGAGACGCAGTTTGGCACCAATCACCTCGCCCACTTCCTACTCTTCCAACTCCTCAAACCCACCCTCCTCGCCTCCGCAACGCCAGGCTTCAACTCCCGTGTTGTGTGCCTGTCCTCTTCTGGCCACCGTGGCGCTGGTATACAATTTGATAACTACAACTTCGAGAAAGGAGATTACGCACCCTGGACGGCGTATGGGCAAAGTAAGACGGCAAATATATATATGGCGAACGAGATCGAGCGACGCTACGGGGCGAAAGGTCTACATGGGCTGAGTGTGATGCCCGGTGGGATCATGACTGGACTGCAGGTGCACGTGATTGATCAAATTTCCAAGAGTTTGGAGGGCGCACAGCATTATATGAAGAGTCCACAACAAGGTGCCGCCACGACCGTGTACGCGGCATTGAGCAAAGAGTGGGAAGGGAGAGGTGGAAGATATCTGGAGGACTGCCAGGAGGCCCAAGAGACGAACGATCCTTCTCCAACGGCGCTTGGATGTCACCCTCGGGCATATAATGAGCAGGGCGAGAAGAAGCTGTGGTCAGATTCCCTTGATTTTGTCGATATCAAGGATGATATGTAGGTTACAATTGTAGTAGCTAAAGCAGACGTAGCTGAAAGTTCTATACCATACCCTCAGCGCCTTGCTCCTCATGGGCTATACCACCCTTCAACTCGTTCTTCTCAAGAAATGTCGGATCCCTACCGCCATCTATGCTCTCGGTAAAAGCAGCCTCCTCTTCTCCAGCGAACAGACGATCGAAGTCCTCTAGCTCTCTCCCCTTGCTTTCAGGGAAGAACACGTAAATGATTGGTACCCATATTGCCTGTTTAAGAAACATCAGTTTACTTCCTGGACGGCTGCAATTTCGAGGATCCCATTGTTTGCTCCTGAAACTCGTGCCTACTTACATTCAAGACTGCAAATATGACATAAGTCCTCCATCCCACGTTCTCAATAGCCGGCGGCGTGATCTGCACAATCAAGAAATTGCAGATCCAGTTCGCCGCAGTCGATATGCTCGACCCCTTCTGCCGAAGCCTCAAAGGCAGGATCTCCGATGGGTACACCCAGACGGTGGCTTGGAAGCCGATCGTAAAGGCGCCTTCGAAAAGGAACAGCATAACTGCGCCCCCGATCCCGGCAGCGTAGGCTATGGGAGTCTTAAATTGGACCTGATAGACCAGCGCCGCTTGAGCAGCCATAACGAGAGCCATGACCGTGATCATGGACAGTAAGAGTGGACGTCTGCCTATACGATCAATCAGAAGCCAAGGGATGAAGCTAGCAACGAAGAACCACAGTTGCAAGAATCCGGACATGAGAGCTGAGAGATGGTTGCTGAAGCCGACGTTCTTGAAGAGCGTTCCAGAGTAGTATATAATCGCATTTATACCACCTAGTTGTTGCATCGCTTGAATGCCACAGGAGATGAAAAGCCTCCTCCTGCTGTGGATTTTGTCTGCTTTTAGTATGGTCTTCCAGGAACCCGCATTCATAGCTGCTTCTTCTTCAACGGCCTTCACGATGTCGCTATGTAGCCTCACGATCGCCTCGTCGTCTAAAGTATGGCCTCTCAATCGCCTGAGAACGAGCAGTGACTCCTCGGATCGCTCATGAGCCGCGAGCCACCGAGGACTCTCCGGCAATATGACGATGAGTAGTAGCATCGGGAACAAGAAAACGCATTGCAGAATGACAGGAACGCGCCAAGCATAGCTCTTGGTATGGGTCGAGAAAGCATAATCGATCCAGTACACAAGATCAGTACCAAAATTCAGGGTGGAGAGCTGCATGCAGACGTACAAGCCTCTATTGGCTTTTGGGGAAAATTCCGACTGGAAAACCGGCACCGTGGAGTTGATGAATCCCATGCCGCATCCCGAGACGATCCTCGCAACGATGATGTGTGCGCGTGTGTAGGCTGTGGACTGCAGTAGAGAACCGAGGATCATGATAACGACGCCAGTAGCAATGCTTTTTCGTCGGCCGAGTCTTTCGCCAATGACAGACGTGGCGACTGCGCCGAGAAAGCATCCGACTATGTCCCACATACAATCTCAGCAGATTCCCTTTCAATTGGGTTCATGACCAGGGCGTCGTTCACCTACTGTTATAAATTGACACTATCGTTCCGATCATGGTCTGGCTTGGGTTACCGAAGGTTTCATTGAAGGCATCGCCGTTCACTATGCGAAACAGCCTCGATGATCAGCTCTTGATTCAATTTAGATGTCACCTGTGTAAAACATTGTACCCACCCAAGCCTCCCAACAGCCCGTTGTCGTAACCAATCATCATAAAGCCCAGAGACGTGAGAGTAGTAACCGCCGCCAATAACGCCGGACCTCGAAGTTCGAGCATATCTTTGAAAGTCTATATAGATTGATCTTAGGATAGAATGAAATCGGTCGTAAAGGTGCGGACTGTAGACGAGGAGGGCAGACAGACTTGGCAAGTGGGGTTCTGGATGTAGTGAGTTGCCGTCTCAAAAGGTATCCGAAATGGTTACTTCAAGGTCTGCCCGGGTAGCACTGTATTGCGCAATGATCAGTATATACATGACTGTATTTCTGTTTTTCAAGCTCGCGGAATACTTTTCACAAAGTCAAGAATCGAATCTGGCATTCATTTACCCTACGACATATTTTGGGGGGAAGAGGGAGCAATAGCGGGGTAAATGGGACTTGTTAATGGTCGATATGCAGTCAGCATGCAGGAGGTTGGTCTGCGAACTAGTAGTAGTGCGAGTACTGTTGGAATGGGCCTGCAATTCGGTAATTAGCTTGCAGTCAAAATGGAGCTATGGCCACTAGGGAAGGGTCCAGGGGTCTGACCGTGGAATGTATGCGCTGGCCTGCAATTGGTGGTCATGAAAGGGGTAGCCTCCCATGGAGGCCTACATAACTGGCCTATGCCCACCTGCATAGATTTTTCTTTATGCC
>BLJB01000159.1:0-18830 GCA_013423325.1 Usnea hakonensis | reverse complement strand
TCCTAGTCTTATTAGTACTATAGGCGCGGTAGTCGCGTCCT
Source organism: Usnea hakonensis (assembly GCA_013423325.1). Lineage (NCBI taxonomy): Eukaryota > Fungi > Ascomycota > Lecanoromycetes > Lecanorales > Parmeliaceae > Usnea > Usnea hakonensis. The sequence continues at coordinate 18,789 of BLJB01000159.1, read as the reverse complement.
ATTCTATTTCCGCGTCGTTATACCTCTCTTCCTCCGAAGGAGTATCTCCCTCTACGTCTATATCTAGCAGTGTCTCTTCCTTCCCTGGTTCCCCACCTATCGTGAATGGCGTCTCTTCATATTGGTTGTTGTACTTCATCTTTTTCCAAAAAAAGGGTTCAAAATAAGAGGTTAGTATCCTCGTTAACTATAATATAAACTAGTAGATATATATATAACTAATATTAATTTAGCTTTTATTAATAATAGATTATAAAGGCGGTAATATAAGTCTTAATTTTCTAGAAATTCTCGGAAGAACTATAGTAGAGGCTTTTAGAGATATAATATTAGTAGATTTCTTAGTAATAATTATTAAAGACGTAGGAGTTTATATTATTAATCTAAAAATTACTATAGCTTTTATTTATAACTCTAAAATACTAATAGTACCTCGCGACTATATAGATAATTAAGAGTATAATTAAAAAATATTAGAGGGGGCGTTAACTTATAGATCTATAAATAGCGATATAATAAGCGGTATCTAGATAGCTAATCTAGACTAATTAGGACTATTTAATAGTACCCTTCTAGCGTTTTCTTTTTTATATTTCTTAACGAGATTAAATACTTTATCTAGACTTTTTATATTTTTTTATATATTATACTTAGTACTATATCCCTTCTATATAATAAAATACTTAGTAATAAAACTACGTTCTTTAGGGATAATACGCTTATTAATAATTTAATTAAGCTTAAATAATTAAAATATAGATATATTATCTTTTATAAATATAAGAGAAGACTTATCTAATTACGATATTAATTATATATTCTTAAACGAATCTTTCTTTAGATCTAGATAAGGCTCTAGCTATACTATAGAAAAAACTAGATAAACCTTCTAGCTTTCTAAAATAGTAAGCTAGTATATTAATTTTCTAACTCTTTTAAGAACCTTAAATAATTTTATAAACTATAAACTATATTTTCTTCTAATAAGCTTTATAGCCGGGATATTATATCTATAATATAAGCGTAATAGGATATAGTCTCCTTAATAGAAAAATTATAGATAATAATAATAATTATAGTAATACTTAATCTATATCTAAATAAAGGCGATAGTATCGAAAGCTTCTAATCTAGTAATATTATTAAAAAGTATATATTTTTTATATATATTAAGATCTAATAACTAATTTAATAAGAAATTAAAAATAATCTTATTTAAAGTTTTTTCTAGAGGCGTAGATACTAAATTATTATAATTAGACTAGATTACTAAAATAGTAAATAGTTAAGTAGTAAGATTATCTAGTATAAATATCTAAAATTATATAGTAATCTCTACTATTTAATTAATTTATTTAGAAGATCTATCCATCTAGAGGTAGTATATAGTTAAATAAAATAATTTAACTTCTAGCTCTTTAAATAGCGCTATTTATAGATCGCTAAAGAATTTATAATCCTAATTTAATACTATTTATTTTAGTAGTCCCTAGTCGATTTTCTAGAGATAATATAGTAATCGGTATATCTAATCTTTAGCTATAAATATTAAAAGTCTAGATATTAATATAATCTTTTAGAAAAATTTATTAATAATTAAGAATAGAGTATTATATCCCTTTTTAGACTTAAATAGACTAAAGATAAAATTAATTATTAGCGTATAATATAGTACTAGAGGCGTTAAAATAGACTATAGAGATCTATATAATAAGTATTTAAGCGTTTAATAAAGTTAATATTAAGAATAATACTAGATATACTTTTTTAGATATCTTATTAGATATCGAATATATTATTATTAAGAAATAATTTCGAATAATTTAACTAGCCCTATATAATTATCTAAATAAGTAATTTCGAGAAAGATCGAGATATAAGGTTTTAATATATAAAGGCGATATAATAAGAATTTATAATTACTAGTAGTAATATTTATTTTTTAAATTAGACTATTTTAGTTATATATAAAGAGTAATATAGCTACGTTTTTACTAACTATATTATTAGATTTTAAGATTTATAGTACTTTATACTAGAATAAATCCTTTTAGTATCTATTTAAAATCTATTATTATAACTCGGGACTTATTTCTATAAGGGTAGTTACTTAGTAGATATAAATAAATAAAGTATTAAGTTTATTAACGTTATTAGCTTCTATTTTTATAGTAGTAGTATCTAGAAGATAAAAAAGCCGAAATAGAGTATCTAGTATAATATAATATTTTTTAGGCTTATAATAAAACTCGATATTCTAAAATTACTAAATATATTTAGAAGTATAAATTAGCTAAAGATTTAGTTTAGTAGTTAAAGATATTAATAAAGAGATCTATTTTAAAAATTTTAAAATAGAATTATAGTTAGTATAGATAATTATCTAGAATATTAATTCTATTATATATTAAATCTTTCTAAAGATCTAGATAACTCCGGCTATTTCTATCTTAGTTAATTAATATTTTATTTTAGTATTCTTAAGGAGTTAACTTAAAAAAAGAATAAATTATATTTATAAATATTTAAAATAATAGTCTATTAGAGGCCCTTTAATATAATAGATTATAATATTAAAGCTATATTTACTAATATTAAGATCTATAAATAGAGTAGATTTTTTATCGAAATATTAAAAAAAGGATAGAGTAGATAAAGCTTTTTATAAGGTTTAAAAAGCTACTAATTTAATATTACTAGATTTTTAAATAATAATATATAGAGTAAAATTTTTATATTCTTATTCTAATTTAGAAAAATTAGTTAGAAGTATAATTTTTTAATTTTATAATAGTTTAGTAATAATTATATAATTTACTATATAATTCTAAAGCTATCTAGTTATTTTTAGATAGATTTCTAGTTTAGATAGTATTTCTAAAAATACTAATTAGAAGATTATTTTAAATTTATTTTTAATAGTCTATAAATTAAGTAAATCTATCTTCTAGCTAAGTAGCTAAATTAATAGATAATTAAAAAAAATCTTACTAGAGTTAATTAAAATATCTAATTAGATAAATAAGTTAAATATCTAGTATAGATATTAGATATATTTTTCTAGAGTTTTAGAGTAGATAACTATATTATCTATATAGATCTAGATAAAACTAAAATATTAAAAAAATTAATTTATTTATTTTTAGATATATATTAGCGAATTTTTATACTTTATTATTATAACGTTAAAGGTTTTCTACCCTTAATAACTAATTACTATAAGTTTATATTAGTCTCTATAATATACTCTCTACTAATAAAAGAAAGAAGTATAATCTATAATATTAATAAACTTATAATTTTTAGTAGAAGAAATTAAGTTTAACTATAAGAGTAATAGATATATATTAATCTAGATTATAATATTTAACCCTCTAATATCTATAACGATATATCCCTTATAAATATTATTTAATATAGTTTAATAGATAATAAAAATAGAGAAGAAAAATAGTATTAATTTATTAATCTAACTTATCCTTTTTTACTCGTATAGCTTATTAAATATCTTATTAATAATATCTTTTAACTTAGTACTAAGCGGGTAAATTCTAGCTATTTTAAATATATACTTTTTTTAGTTAGACTTTAAAAATATATATATTTATTTCTTTTCTAAGAGGTCTATAAATTTACCTTTTTACTATAAGGTTAGGAATTTATTTATAATAATTTAGATTTCTAGATTACCTTTATATACTATAATACTACTAGATATTATAGTATCTATTATTATAGGAGTAATAATAATCTCTAGTATAGTTAAGATACTAGAAATTATTACTTCTAGTATAAAGATATTAATAGGGATTAAATCTATTAAGATAATAGATAAGGTAATATTTCTAATAGTTATAGCTAATAAAATAATAGTTAAAATAATTATAATCTTTTTAAAGACTTAATAAATCTAGCTTTCTAAATATTTTTTTTTAGAATAGTAACTAGCTAATTCGATAGTATCTTTTTAATTAATAGTAATATAATAATAATTATTAAAGTTTATCTTCTAGACCGAGTCGAGCTAAAAATTTCTAGGAATCTAAATAATATTCTTAATATTATTTTTTACTAAAATAGCGGTTATCGCTAAATTAATAAAATAGATAAATAAAGTTAGGTTAATACTTATATTATCTAATTTAAAGATAAAATCTTAATCTAGAAAAAAGGCGTAGTAGACTAGAATTTATATTTAGAAATATAGAGGTATAATAAGAAATTTTTTAGAATATATTAAATAAATAATAGTACGACTAGCCTTTATATATATTTTTACTAGAATTAATATACTATAACTTTTTATCTTTATCTTAAACTAGAAAATAAGAATATTAATTTATTTTAAGATTATAATATTTATATCGATTAGAATATTTATTTTAAAATTATTAATAATATAGATTTTTTAGAGAGCGAGTATAGTAATAGAGTCCTTATTAGAAAGATATAATAGAGTAATTATATATTTAGTAGTTTTATATATATTAGATCCTAAATTATAGACTTTAATTAGGCTTACTATAGTTTTAATAACTAGATTTAATCTTACTAGTTTTAAGAAGGCTCGGTCTATTAGAGTTATTAAATAATTAGTATCAAGATAATTATTATTTATATCTATTTTTAAAGATAGTTATATATCTATTAGAATATAATAATAATTTTTAAAGATATATTTAATATTAACTTTAACTACTAAATTAATCGAAGACTTAATAATTATCTTTAAAAATATTTAGAACTATTTAGATTTTATAATAATATTAGTATCTTAGAAATCTAAAAAAGTAGTATAGAAAATTATAAATCTAATAATTCTAATAATTATTTAGAAATTTAGTTCCTTAGTAGCTGTTACGGATATCCTCCACAGTGCGGAGCCTCATAGGGCTTAGCGAGCCTTGGCGCCTTGGCATTGCGGCCATAAGGAGGATTCTTCCTGTAGATACTCTTTCTTACATACACATTACATAGATTATATCCATACATATGACACCACTCATATCGTTTCCTGACAAATGGTAGCCACACCTGGACGATAGTCCTTATACAGCTCTATTGAAGCTCGTCCTAAACCAGTGCCTACAGTACCCAGAGGCCTCTACAATACTCGTCTACACGGTAACTCGTGAATCGCCCTCCTAAGTCAGTGCCTACAGTACCCAGAGGACTCTAAACCACTCGTCTACACGATCATTCGTGCATCGCCCACCTCGCCCTAGTCCAGCTCCTAATCGGACCCTACAACACTCGTCAAAGCGATCCTTTTGGTAGGCCAGTCGCTATATCTCGTCCGGGCCTCCGCAGTAGCAATACCGGTTTTACTCCTAAAGTAGAAGACTCAGAGCACGAAGAAGTCTCTCTTCTCAATACCAATCGTGCTCCAAATCTAGATCCAATAGCCAGCTTTACAGCCGAACAAGCCACGTCAATACACGCACAAATTAGAGCCCAAATTACAATCTCTTAGAAGGCCTTTATGGCGCAAATAAAGACGAACAACGATAATATATATAAGACCTTTATAGACCAAATGAAGGCGATAAATGATAGCATAATACAGACGATGAACGATAATATGGCGGCAATAAATACCAAATTTGGCCCTAAACACCAGCAAATCGCGGCACTATTAAACCCACGATTCATTAACACACCTACCCCATAGCCTAAACACCGAAATTTGCAGCCCTCTCAGTCTTCTCCTCATAACGAGCCAATTCCGCCTACAAATAATACTGCAACCACTCGCTAGCGAGGAGAGGAGCTGGGGACATTTGATCCTACAGTAGATGACGTTTACACGTTCACAAATCGCATGCACCAAGTGGCCGAATTGCGTGGTCATTTATTGGTACAATTGAATGTCAGTTTGCAACTCCGAGGCCTTGCCAAAGACTGGTACGACGTGGAGCTCAATGCCAATGACAAGACCATGCTTTCTGATGCACGCACCATACGAACATAGGTTAATGCATTAATTCAACGCTTTCGGCCGGCCGCTGCAGACATGCTCCACCAATTAGAGCAAACTCACTATACTCGAATCGATGCGGCGACTAAGAAAGACCCTGTGGCCTTCCTACACGAGGTCCTACGTCTTCCTCGGCATAATAATCGGCCTGAGCACGAGCGCCTTACCATTGCCTATATCCATTTCGAATCGCAATTACGAATAAGCCTCATTGCTCCGAGATATGACACTTCCATTTCAGAGTTCATTGAGCAATTGGAAGGCAAGAAGCATACATGGTACGAGACATATCACCATTATGGCAAGAAAAAGGATTACTTTCTCGCCGAGCCTACACCAAATCGATATGGCAATAATCAGAGACCTCCCCAGAAGCCGTAGCCTCGCAATCCTGCTCCGCACCAGCCTCAGAACTCCGGTACACAGCAACAGTGGCCTCGTAATCCTGCGTCAAACCCTGCTCCGCAACGACTGCTACCGGCCCCACCGGCCTCAAAAGCCTACTTTGTTAACCCACATAATCAAGAGGAGGACTTGGAATATGATCCACCAAGCGACACGTACCATGCGTACCCATCATTCCAGCCTCCGGGGCACACGCCTCGTCGCTACGGTAACACTTATGACGGTGGAGGCACTGAGGCAATAGCAAATTGGACCTCTACAGGCGAAGACCACCGGTGCAACCAAGAGGGATGCACTCACTACCACTGAGGTAACGGCCAGGCATCGACTAAGGAGGATAACGAGCAGTAAGGCAAGCACTGTTATTAGTTAGGATTTAGCCCTACTAAAGCAGTTTCGATTCGGCAAATCCTCGGATAATGCGCCATTCGACTTGTTTTCATGGATCTAAATTATATAGATCCATTCGTGATCTGCGGGTGGAGAAAGAAGCACCAAAAGCACTTATTTTCAGCAATTTTCTCACTTTATAGGCTTACACCACTTCTACTACTTCCACCATTGCTCACCCAGCATAATAAGGCACAGCACCACTGGCTCCACCATATCGCTATCGCTAATAGCCATAGGGGCATGGCTTTTTTTCTTTTTTGCGGGCATTTGTTACGGATATCCTCCACAGTGCGGAGCCTCATAGGGCTTAGCGAGCCTTGGCGCCTTGGCATTGCGGCCATGAGGAGGATTCTTCCTGTAGATACTCTTTCTTACATACACATTACATAGATTATATCCATACATATGACACCACTCATATCGTTTCCTGACAGTAGCTAGATTTAAAGTAACTAGATATATAAGAGGATCTAGAATTAAACTTTCTAGATATTTAAAAATTAATTTCTAATACCCTTTTTCTAAACTACTAAAATAATAATAAAGCTTATTACTATTAAAAAAAATTAAAAGATATTTATAATATTAGTATAAAATAGTAGTAATAAAAATATATTTATTTATACTATTTTTTTCTATTTAGAATAATTAAGAAAAGAAACTAGTCGATTTATCTTCTAAATAAGAATAATAATAATTAAGATCTTTATTAATATAATAGTTACTAGCCTTACTTTTAAATAGAGTCTAGATATTATTATAAGATTTTTAAAATTTATTATAGTTATAATCTTAATTTTTTTAAAAAGACTTTTTATATTCTATAGCTAGATAAGCTATATCTTATTATAACTTAATAGAAGCTAATTAATTATAATTAAAAAAACTATTATAACTTAGTTTACCTTATCCTCTTTTAGGTCCGCTATAGAGATTAGACTAAAAAGATTAAGAGAGCTAGTAAATTAAAACTAATATATTTTTAATAATAATTTAAAATAGCTAATAAGGTATTAGTAAGATAGAATATATCTATTAAAAAGGACCTTATTAAGATTAATATTAATATTAGTAATTAATATAGCTATTTCTATAATTATTATTATATAATATATAATCTAAATAAAATCTTTATAAATAATATAGTTAAGATATAGAGAATAATAATCTAGAAAAGCTACCTTAATAATAATTATTTAAATATTAATTAGTTTACTTCGATAATAATATTAGTTTTTTATTAGACGAGTAGTTTTACTATATTATTTTAAACTATAGATTTATCTTCGAATTAAGATTATCTAAGAATTAACTTAGAGTAGTTTTAATAATTAGTTCTAGAATATATTATTAAAATTCTAAAGCTAAATTATTCTAGACTATAAATATTTAATTATATACTATTATAGTTTCTATAGCCTTTATATACTATATAATACTCTATATATATATTTTAGAAGATTTATTATTCTAAGTATTAGCTATAGTATACTTTTTTATATATATCTTTTTAATAGTAATAGAAGCGCGTTTTTTAAATTATTTAATTATTAAATTATATTAAAAAGGAAAAGGAGCTATTTAAAATAATATCTTTTCTAGTTTAATAAGCTCTATAGAGTACTATATTAATACTTTATTATAAAAATATATTAGTAAGATTTACTAAATCTTATTATTAGTCTTAATTTCTACTATATCCTTAATATAATCTATAAAGGTATATATATCTTTATAGAAAATATATCGCCCTATATTAATAATAGGGCTTTCTCCTTTATAGATAAAATTAAAGAAATTAATATTATTTATTTTTAATCTATAAAAATTAGTTCTAAAGGTAGCGTCTTTATTATTAATATTAGAAAGACCTAGTTTTTTCGATAAGTCTAAGGTATCTAGAAGACTAATAAAAAGGGTAATAATTTAAATAGTATTAATTACTAAATTATTAATAAGCTCTTATAGCTACTATAATATTATTTAGAATAATAGTATTAATTATACTATTCTAGAATCCGGCTCCGATCTAATTAGTTTATTATAGACTATCTCTTTTATAGAAGTTACTCGGATAGTCTCGCTAGTACTATTAGATAATAATAATATAGAATTTTAAGAGGGATTATTTAGACTTTTATATAAAGAGTAATATACTTTCTTTTTAGAAAGATTATTAATATATAATAGAGGCTTTTTATAAAGAGGACTTAATAAGGTAAAAGTATTATTAGTAGAAAGAGATACTAGTAATTTAATAAAAAATAGTATAAATATTATAAATTATTTTAGTAATCTATAAAAGGTAGCTTTATTAATTATTTAATTAATAGACTAGATAACTTTATTAAGTTCTAAAAAGTTTAATCTAGCTTACTCTCGAGATTTTCCTTTTTTTTAGGAATCTCGTAAAGATAAAGGGGTAACTAAGTATCTCGAAAATATAAATAGTCTTTAGAAATAAATAGTAATATAATAAATAAGATAATTAATTAATAGTTTAATTAATTTTAAAAAGGAGTAGCTAATCTTTATAAACTTATTAATTTATTAGGCTAAAGAGATCGCTTTTTAAAATATTTTAAAAATAATTTTATCTACTTAAATTATAAAGATAGAAGTTAAAGTAATAGACTAAATAGAAAAAAGAATTAATATAATAGATTTCTAATAAAGAAATTAATAAAGTTTAATAATAAAATTAATAGAATCTTTTAGTAAGATTACTAGTAGAAATTATAGAAATCTCTATTAGAAAGGATCGAGATATAATATAATTATTTAAAAAGTATAGAAGTTTAGAAGATCGAGTCTAATTAAAGGATTAGATCTAAGCTCTTAATATAATAGATTAATATTATTAAGGCTAGTTACTAATAAGATAGTAAATTTAGTTATTAGGCTTATAATAATATAGTAAGTAGAGAATAGTAGTTACTATATTATAATCTTAATATAACTACTATATACTATAAAAAGTATTAGAATAATAACTCTAATTAAATATATAATTAATTAGATAAACTATCTAAGTAAATAAGAGCCGGAATATTTAAGTATATCTAGAAGACGAATCTAGATACTAGTCTTATTATAGACTAGTCCGATCCGACCTTTCTAGAAAGTAAGCTCGCAAAGCTATATAATATACTATCTTAATTTCCTTATAATAGTAGTATTACTAGGTATATTATACCCTTTATAAAGTTTTAGAAAAATAGATTATCCTTTCTTAAGCGTAAATAGCTTATAATATCTATTATAGTAATATTTAGAGCTTATACTTATAAAGGCTAATACGTTAGCTATACTAATTCGTATTATAGAAAGGTTTAAATTAGGTATAATAGAGATAAGGTTAAGAGGCTAATTTAGTTTAAAGCTATAATTAATCTTATTAGCTAATAGATTAATAGCGGTAGATATACTAGAGTTAATAATAGACTAAATATATAATAGGATTCTTAGCTACTTCTTAGATCTATCTAAAGTAGTAATAAGATATCGTAATATAATTTCTATAATTTAATTAGTTCTCTTACTTTATCTATTCGTTTAGAGATAGTATATAATAGAGTATAAAAGCTTAATATAGAGCTTCTTAAATAATATAGTCTATAGTTCTAATAGGAACTTTAGATCCCGATCTAAAAAGATTACTTTAGATAGACTCTAGTCTCTTATTTCTAATTACTCGAGTAGTATAGTAGCCTATTTATCTACTATCTATATTATTTTCCTAGATACTATTATATTTCTTTTACTAAACTTATAAATAACTAATATAGCTATATTAAATTCTTTAACTAAGATTAGTAAGGCTAGAATAAAGTCTATTATAAGAGTATAGAATAATATCGAGGGACTAGAGATTAGTTATATATTACTATATAGAGCGTAACGATATATTTAATAAACTAAGTAAGCTAGATAATACTTTAGATACTTTTATAGATATCTAGATAATCCTTAAATATATTAAGACTATACTACCCTCTTATAGTAGCGCGTAAATCTTAGATAACCCTCTATAATATAAGTAATATCTAGTATATCCTTAACTACTACTTATAATATATATAAACGTCTAGCTCCGGTAGATTTATTAATATAGTAGATTAGACGATTAGGTGCCTTATCAAGTACTTCATCGATTGGGAATATAGTAGTTAGGTCTATCGGAGGCTTTCGTAAGTTAGGCTTTAATATTCTAACGGTAATAGCCGGTGTCTCTATAGGTTCGATATAAGATCTTTATAACTCTAAAGCCTTCGGTAATAAGCTTATAGAAGCCTTTTATAACTCCTTAGAAGGCGGTATTACTAAAATAAGAGGTATTATAATAGACGTACTATAAGGGGCTTTATTTATCGTATCGAAAGCTTCCGGAGTTACGATTATAGGGGTACGAGATCTCTAAAGCCTATTATAGCCTTCTATAATATTAGGAGGTATCGTAATAGAATTAGAAGTATTATTCGTAACTATAATCTCCTTCTATATAAAAGGAAGTTTTATACTTCCGTTCTTAGAGCTTTTTTTATCTTTAAAATATAATATAGTAAGTACTTTTTTCTAAGCGGGGTTAATATTATATCCTTTAGTAACCCTTTACTTAAATTTATTAGTTATATTAACTAAAGTAGTAGTATATATATATAATATATTAAGCTCTAAGTATTATAGTAGAATATTATTATAATTATTACTAGCTAGTCTCGAGAGTATATTAGATATTATATTAGCTTTCCCTAGTTTATAATATACGTCGAGATCGAAGGTCTAAAGGTACTAAGATATTCTAATAAGTCTTAAGTTTAATCGTAATATAAAAATAGTATTAAGTAAGAATTACTTAACTATATTAATAGTTACTAAATAATTAATAAAGATAATAATTTTATATCTACTTAATTCGACTAGATAGTAGATCTTTTAAATAGTCTATATTAGTATAGTAACTTCTAGCTCTATAGTAGTAAGTAGATAACTTAAAAATATAATAGAACGTATTTTCTTTTATCCCTTAATAATATATACTATAATTATTAACTTATTAGGGTTTAAGTTACCGTAAGGTTCTATTTCGCTATTATAGTAAATAATAACTCTAAACCCGAACTCCTTTAATATATCTATATTAATATAAAGGACCTTATTAGGTAAGAAATAAATTAAATAAGAAGGCTTATTAAGTAGGTACTATAAAGTAGCGAAAGACTCTAGCTCTACTACTATAGAATCTATAAGGCGAGTAGTAGTAGAAAAGGTCTTTCGTTTATAGCTACCCTTTAAGAACGATCTTAGTAGCTCTATTTTTCGATTCTAAAATAGTTTAGCGATTTATATATACTATATAATATAATTATATAAATATCTAGTTATCTCTAGATATATTTCTAATACTCTAAGTATATATAGAAATTAAAGCTTACTAATTATAGTAAGGCGCTATTTAGGGGTTAAGAGACTAAAGTAGTTAACTCGTTACCCTAGTAATTATATATTAGAGTAATTAAGGAAGGACTTAATAAATTTAAATATAATACTAATATATAAAAAAAGTATAAAGATCTAATATAGATATATAAGATATTCTTCTAGCGTCTTTAAGAATATAATAATATTATTTATATATTTTTTTATAAAGTCCTTAAAGTTATAAAGTAGATAATTAGTCTACTACTAAATATAAATAGATAAATTATAATAATTTATAAATAATATATTAAAGGTCTCTTAACCCCTATAAGTAACTATAGTCTATTTATATTAATCTAATAGGTATACTCGTTACTAATAAAAAAAGGCCGCTCTATTAATATAAATTATAAAGCGATAGTCTATAATAAAACTAATAACGTTATCTTATAGAGGTAAGAGGTAAGCGTCCCGAATTAATATCTAGTTTAATATTTAGATATCTACTATAGATTATCCTTTATCTTTACTATCTACTATTTTATAGACTATAAAAATAGGCTAATAAAAGGGTATAGTATACTTAATATATTTAAGGCATTTTTAGACTTAGAGTTTATTAAAGACTTTATCGATAATAGTATAATCCTTAATATCTAAGTAGTAGACCTTTAGTTTTCCTATAATCTTAGATTTCTAGTCTAGATATAATAGGATCTTTATCTAGTCCTTTTATAATAGATTAATAGCGCCTCCTTTATCGTACTATAGCTCTATAAATTTATCGATAATTATAATAAGCTTTATAATATTCTTATTAATACTATAGATTATTACTCTATTTAGTAGAGTAGTCTTATAAGGGGTACTAGGCTTTTAAAGGCTTACGGAAGACTTCCGAAATATCCTAATAAATATAGGAAGCCCGGTTATAGGAGGCTACTATAACGTACTAGGCTTAGTTATAGAAGGCTATCGTAGTAAGCCTATTAGCTAGGTAAAAGCTTTCTTACTCTATAAGGCTATATAGGCTTACTTAGGAAGTTTAATAGCTAGGTTAGCTTCTTATAATAAGATATAGTAGTATCTATTAGCTTTAATATTTATAATAGATCTAATTCGAAGCCTTTTAAGGAGGTTAATAGGGTCGTTAAAATTATTTCTAATAAATATTATATAAAAGGATAAGTTAACTAGTATAGTAAATAGTATAATAGGGTATCTATCTACTAGCTTAAATATAAAGTTATTAGTAGATAGATTAAGATTATATTACTCTATTAGGATCGCGAAGTAAGACTTAATAGAAATAGTAATAGGCTTTCTAAATATAATATCTTACTTAATAAAAGGCCTTATTAGTATTACTATAAAGTTAAATATAGTACGATAGCTACTAATATAGCTAATATATATAGAAATCGTTAAATTAATATCTTTTACGGCTAGAATATCTATTCTAATAAGTATCTTTACTCTAAGATTATTAACTATAAAGATAAAATACTAGATTAAGGTATTAATAATCCGACTATTATACTTTTCTAATATATAGATATCTAGGTTAATATACTCTATAATAGAGTAGTAGCTTAATTTAATTCTATATACTATAAGTAGCGATTCTTTCTATAGAATAGCGTAGTTTAATAACTATAATTTTAGAAAGGTACGGTTAATTAATATTATTAAATATCTAGTATTCTAATAGATTATTTCTATTATAATAGTAGAGCTTAATTTTACTATAGTATATAAATAGTAATATAATCGTATTAAGTACCTAGGGATAGATTAAGATTATATTATAGACTTTACGACTTTTAACTTAATAATCTTAGTAGTATTATAAGTATAATTAATAAAGGCTTTAGGAGTTAACTTTTTAGAATTAGAAGTTAACTTTAATTATTAGTATTCTCGACTTCTTAAATACTTATATAGTAGATTCTTAGACGTAAATAGTATTTAATAATAATAATAGATAAATAATAAAGGCTATAATAAACTAGTAAAGTATATATTAGACTAAAATTTATCTTCTTAAGATAAGTAGTATAATAGATCCTTATTATTATAGAAGCCCTTTTTAGCTTTTAAATTATTACTATAAGCCTTTTTATAGTTAGTATCTAGATCTAGCTCTTCGGTATCTTCCTCTCCCTAATATACGATAGTATAAGAGTAATTACGAAAGGCTTTATAAGGCCTCTAAGGCCTATTATAGTCTTTTATAGTAGTATTATTAAAGTTTTCTACTAGCTCTTACTTTATATACCCGCTCTATTATAATAGTACTTTATTAAGATAGGCCTAAGTACTATATTCTTAATCTATTTAGGCCGCTTAAGGCTACCGATTTATATTTAGAGGTTATAATAAAGCCTATAGAGTATTATTATTACTCTAATATAGATAATTACTTTAATAGCTATTCTAGTATAGCTATCTATATTAATATAGAGGATACTAATACTAATAGGAAGTAGACTAATAGGCTAGTATAAAAGGTTATAATAGAGCCTAATATATCTTCTATAACTTATTAGACTAATATTATAATTATTTACCTCTATTATTATTTTTACTAATTTATAAGATCTAATAAAGGCTTCTACTACCGCCTAACTCGTCTCGTATAATATCGTAAAAGGTATTTTACTTAGTATCTAGCTAATTAAGAAAACTAGTAAGAATAGTAGTTATAGTAGGCTCTACTAGATAGATTTAGAATTTAAAGTATATCTTAATATAGATAAGTAATAGTTAGTTATATAGTAATAATTCTATAGCTTTAGTATACTAAATAATATCTTATATATAGACTCGTAGAGTATATTTATTTCTAATATCCTATAGCGAATAGCTATAACGATCTAAAGTATCTTATATATTAGGACCCTTTTCTTTAAACCTATTAGTAATTATAATATATTAATAATCTATTAAGATATTACGAAGTAAGTCCTTTTCGAGTTTATTAAACTTAATAGAGTACTAAATTAAGGCGCTACTACGTAGAGCTTAGATAATTATTAGTCTTATATTAGTATTAGAGTACGTCTTAGCTAGATCCTTAAAGTAGTTAATCTAGATAAATATATTATAATAGTAGATATATTATTTAATACTAATAATAGTCTTATTATATTTATTCTTATAATCTAGATCGAAGTATTTTAAGTCTTTAATACGTAGTTTACTATAAGCCTTAGCCTACTATACGACGGGCTATATAACCGCTTATATAGATTATAGTACTACTACTATAGATTATTACTATATAGTATTATAGAGGTTATCCCTTAGGATCCTTATTATTAAGATAAAGCCTAAAAATAATAATAACGATGGTAATAATTTGAATAATTAATTAAATTAATAGTCTAAGTAAGTAAATAAGAGCCGGAATAGCTAAATTTACCTAGAAGGCGAATCTAGATATTAGTCTTATAGTAGACTAGTTCTATTTGAATCTTTAGAGACTATAAGCCCGAGAAGCTATATTATATATACGATAAATAAAATAAAAAGTATATATCTCTATATACGAATAATATAGAGAGCTAATCCGTATATATATATTTATTAATTAGTTAAGAATATACTATATACTCGCTAATTAATTAAGAATATATTACTAAGTTTAATAGTTACTATAAGTTTTCTTTTTTAGAGAAATCTCCCTCTATAATAGCTATCTTAATTTTTTTAGATAGTACTACTTCTAGTATACTTTTTTCTATTATAACTACTTTATTTTCTTTAAGCGGTATAATATTTAAAATTAATTCTAGTATTTAGAAGGGAGCCCCCTTTTAAAGCGATTTTTTAGAATCTATAGATTTATCTATATTAATAAAGGTAGCTACCTCCTTTAAAGATTTTTTTAGATTATTACTATCTACTTTATTTAAAAGTAAATTTATATCGTAATATATCTTCTTATATAGTTTAAAAAAAAGGTTAAATATCTCTCTATCTATTATATTAATTAAATTAGTTAGTAAATCGCGTATATAGTTATATTCCTTATTAATAATTTTATATAAGCTAATAATACTAATAATAATTTTAAGTATAATATAATTAACTCTTACTAACTTAATTAGAAAGGCTATTTAGTTATATAGACTAATAGATCGACTCTTATTTTAACTATTAACTAAAACTAGATTATTATTAATATCTTAATAAATTTAAAATTATTTTTTAAATATTTTAATTTTTATTTAGAGCTTTTATATTTTCGGGTTTAATCCTATTAGTAGATCTACTAATCTACGTCTCTTTAATAGTATTTTAGACTTAGGCGAGATAAGTAATTTAGCGAGTATAATAAATAGAGAATTAGTAGTAGGATTTTTTTTATAGAAAAGTATTAAGTCCTTTTTATTAATTAAATTAATTTTTAATTTTTTATTAGAGGCTTTAATAGCTAGAGTCCCTTTTCGCTTTTTTAATATTATAAGTTATATTAGCTTATTAAGTTTTTTAATAATTTAATCTAGCTTTATATTAAAATTAATATTTTTATCTTTACTTTTACTAGTTTTTTTTATAATAATACTTTAAGGCGGAGCCTTTTAAAAGGGTTTTTTTATTAGATTTCCTTTATTCTAGTTTAGACTTAAATAATAGCTAACTAATTTAAAAGTATTTATAATAAGTTTTTTTTTAAAATTATTATTTCTATTATTATTTTAGCTATTTTTATTAATCTCTTTATAATCTATTTTACTATTCTACTTCTCCTCTTTATTATTTCCCCCGCTACTACTCTCTTTCTCCTTCTAATATTCTTTTTTAGATTTTTAGATTTCGCGCTTTAATAGATAGGCTTCCTAAAGTAATTTAGATATAAAATTAGATTAATTATAATTAGTACTTTAAAATTACGCTATTATTTTATATATAATAGTAATTACTTTTTTAATCTTTTTAGTTTATTAAAGAGGGTAGCCCTTTTTAATATTTTCTATATTAATTATATTATACTTATTATTTATTAACGCGTATTTATAGATTTTAGTTTTAATATTATATAATTTTACTATTTAGCTTTTATATATAAAATTCGCTCTAAATAAACCCTTTATTTAAAATATTATTAATTAATTTAAGTATTAATCTTCTTAAGATATATTTAAATTAAGAATTACTATAATCTAGATATTATTTAAATTAAGTTTAAATAGAAGATAAGCCGCTTTAGATATCTTCTTAATAATATTTTTTATAGATATATTATAAAAATATAAAGAGGATTATAATTTCCCTTTTCTCTATACGCGCTTATCGACTTAATTAATTAATAAATAAAATAAAGGAAGCTCTTCTCTATTAGACTTTTTTAACTTAAATAAATATTTTATTTTTACTATTATAAAGGAGATAAATATAAAATAGTAATAATTATAAATAAGGAAAAGTCTAGTTAATAAAGATTTAATAAAAAAAATATAATATAAAAGATTTTATTATTATTAATAAAAAAATTTAGTAAATATACTAATATATAAATAATTTTACTTAAATAATAGTAATTATAATATTATACGCCTATTTTCTTTAATATTAGATTTATAGTAGTCCTTATATTTATTTTCTTTAGTATAAGAACTTTATAGGCTTCTATTATTCTAATAAATAGAAAGTCTCTACTACGTTTAATAACTAGCTTATTAAATAATATAATATTAGTAGTAGTCTAGGTCTCTTTATTAATCTTTCTAGTTCTACTACTTTCTAGTAAATATAGGTACTAGATCCGAATCTAAAAAAAGGGAAAAGAATAATAATATAATAATAGAAAGGAGGATCTGATAAGATGATGGAAGGACGATCATTCCAATCCATGGTTGACAGCGGCAACGAGGCGTACGAGGCACGTAAGCGACTTAGGGTAGGGGCAGAGGGGAGTAGGGCAAACGATAGGGGTGGAGGAGGCAAGGCGGTAGTGGAAGAAACGCGTCAAGAACACGCGACCCAGGCCCCTAACTAGCCGGTAGGGGGGGCGACTAATAAAAGGAACCTCGAGAGAAGCTAGGCAAATAGGAAGGAACAAGCGAGTAATGCTATCGCCACGTTAGAAGCTATTAAAAATACGCTATTTAGAGAGCTAAGCGCGGCCATATAGGAAGCGTATATAAAGAATCTGGGAGGTACCTAGACCTTTATTAAAGGATAGCAAATCGACCTCGAAGCCTACGCGTAGAGGGAAGTACGCAGATCCTAGAGCCTAGCAGATAGTAGGGCGAGCACTCTAACCCTCTAGGGCTCCCTAGGGGGATGCTGGAGCAAAGGCAACCCCTTTACGGGGTTACCAATATAGGACTCGAGGAGAGGGCCAGTAGCACAGGCCCAGAAAGAGATAACGGAAAAGTCTAGGTAGACAAGATAACTCCTAGTCAGAATAGAGGAGGAAGGGGAGAGGATATCCACTACGGGGGTAACTAGCGAAAACCTCGTCGCGTCCTTTAAGATAGTAGGATATGTGTCGGAAAATATCGTGATAGCGCGGCGACTAAAGAGCGGGGATATAGAACTCCAGACGGCCAGCGCGAAGGCGAAGGAGCTCCTAGAGGGAGACC